>JAYEPQ010000019.1:22276936-22436936 GCA_036321105.1 Dracaena cambodiana
TGTATAACAGTACACCCCCAGCGGCGTTCTGAAAGCTGTGTACTTTTTATCGTTTAGGTACATCTTTATCTGATTGTAGCCTGAGAAGCCATCCATAAAGGACATCCTTTCGTAACCGCAGGTGTTGTCGATCATTACATCGGTAATTGGGAGTGGGATTTCATCCTTAGGGCATGCCGCATTTAGATCCCGAAAATCGATGCATATCCGGATCTTGCCGTTCTTCTTGCGAACCGGCACTATATTAGCCACCCAATCAGGATGTTACTCTTCACGGATAAATCCTGATTTTATAAGCTTATTGACCTCATCGACTATCGCCTCCATCAATTCCGGTCGAAAATGCCTTTACTGTTGTTTAACTGGCTTGGCATCTTGCTTAATATTTAGCCGGTGCGCGGCAATTTGAGGATCAAGACCAGGCATGTCTTCATAGCTCCATGCGAACACATCTATGTATTTCCTAACAAGGGATGTAAGTTCCTCTTTTTCCAAAAGAGTTAGTGTGTCGCTTATGAAAATGGGCTTCGGATTCTCTTCCGTTCCCATGTTAATCTGTACTAACTTATCTTCTATAGGCGGGTCACGCTGTTCAAAGTGGACATCCCAAAGAGTATCCATGTTTTTAGCCCAGGAGTCATCTTGAACATCGATCGGTTCCTCGTCGCTTTCTGGTGCGGCTGAAACCATATTTGCTGTTAAAGATTGAAACCAGGCGCCAGTACTTAGATCCGAGTCATGGTCAAACGGGTATAAATCCTCGTTGGCCGAAGAGCTTTCTTCGTATTTGTATGGTGATGAGGGAGGAGTAGATACATAGCCTAAATCCCTTCTAGTTTTCTGAAAATAGTCTGGGCTTTTCCCTCTTGGTCTAAATGAGGGTATGAGATTTCGTCGCCCTTTCCCAAAGTTCAATCCCAGTTTTTGGATAAAATTATAACCCATCTTTTCCATCATTCGTCGGGATTTCTGTTCATATAGGTGAAATTGAGGTGATGTCTGTCCATCACTTTTACTACTTTGTCTTTAGTTAGGCGACGCAATCACTTTTCCAAAGACTATGGTTTTTTGCGGCACCTGTCGCGGAGGTACTTCAAAGAAATGACCTCGTCCTTTAGTTATGTTTGATCGAGAGAGGAGGGATGACCTGAGTGGCAAATGGTATGCCGCCAGAACTTCAAGTTCGGACAGGCCATCCGCTTCGGTAGAATTACAAGAAGGCTCAGATTCTGTAGTTACAGCAGGCTCGTAGAGTTTATATTTTCATTAATAATCCACTCATCTTCTGCTACATTGGCTACATTATTATCTAGATTCACTTTAAAATCTATGTGAGGGTTTATCTCATAGTCACCCCCATCATCCTCTTCGGGAGGTTCGTATTCAGTATCCGCCTCGTTGCCGCTTTCGTCGGGTTCTTGAGGCCTTTTGCAGTTACTGTTGGAGACTTCGTGAGCCGGCTTGTAGAGTATAGTATCCGTGAAGTAGTTTTCTAGCCCTTTGAATGGTTATCCATCTGCAACTAGTGTCCGGACATCCCCTTGTTCATCGCAATATTTCATGCATTGGTAGAGAGTCGATGGGACTATCATATAGGCATATATCCACGGTCGCCCGAGTAAGATATTATAGGACGTGTCTGCATCTATAACATAGCATGTAACCTCCATTCTCAGATCTCTGATTTGACATCGAAGTCGGATTTCCCGAGGGGACAGCTATCATTAGCGTTAAACCTGTATATCATAGTATTTGTCGGTGTCAGACGATGGGGAGAAATCCCCAATAGCTACATCAGTCTTTTGGGAATGACGCTTAATGCAGAGCCCCGATCGATTTGAATACAGTCCACCTTTATGGATCCGACATATCCGGTGAAATATAAAGGCCTATTATACTTTATATTTCTCACATGTATATCCTCTGGAGAGAAAGTAATCTGCGGGACCTGCCTCCTCATTTGATAACAGCGGGGGCAAGAGTCCTATTCTTCATCGACCGGGTCAACAATCTGAGCTAGGAATGACTCAGAATCTGCCGAGGCTTCTCTTAATGCTTCACGAGTTGACTTTGATAATCGCATTAACTCGTAAAGCGTGACTCGAGCTGGGATATTTGCCAGCTGAGCTATTATATCAAACTTAAATGCAGCTCCTTGACCTCTTCGTCTCTTGCAGAATTTTTCTAGAAACGAAGTCTCTTTTGTTTCACAGACTTTGCGAGTTCACCGTATATATTTTTCGGTTCTACTCTGGTATAGTCTTCGAGGTACGGTTTACCGGATTGAGTGCTGGAAGGGCCTGCCCCATCTTGATGAGTGGCGATAGTTTCGGGCTCCTCTTCAGAATCTGTGAAGGCTCCTGAGATTATATATTCTTCTTTTATTTTTGCAGAAATAGTATTACTAGTCTGCTTCCTCCTCTGCCTATTTGAGGTGGTCCATTGTTCATCCTGTAATAGATCAGGGTGGACTCACATGACTTCCCCTCTTTGTATAGCTACAGGGATAAGTCCTTCTGTGCTTTTTTATGTGAGTTATGACATTTCATGACCAGTTTTCCCTCTGGTATTGGGGTCATCTCCGCAGGGAACTCATGGGTTCCTACTATTAGGGTTGCTATATTAGTAGTGACCTTCTGTTCTTCTTTTAGCATCAAGAATCCATGTTCTATCAATGCTTGGATCTTGTTCTTCAGAGGATAACAATCCCTGATAGGGTGTCCAACATTCCTATGGTAGAGACAATAGTTGGGGTCGTTAGTTTTACCAGCGTTCTCCGGTTTCCTATTTTCCGAAAGTTTCAGCATTCCCTTCTTAAGGAGCAGATGAAAGAGTGTAGGTGTCTGTTCTGCTTTAAAAGTATAGATCCTTTCTTGTTGGGGCCTATTCAGTCTCGTGCCCTATAGATTTTGGGGCTTCGAGTTTGGAGAATTTGTCCTTTGTGGAACGGCATCTGACGCCATCGCTGCTTTCCCCTTGTTCTTATTGTTGTTTTGCGTGTGCCGTCTATTGTTTCCAATGATCCTGGCTCCATGAGATTCTTCAACTCGGCGGATCAAGTCTTCGGCTTGCTCTCCTTATTTGAGCAAATCCTTCCAAGTCTTGGATTCTACAGCTCTCATTTTCAGGAGCACATTGGTCTTGAGATTATGCCGGTACATTTTCACCAGAGTTTCCTGGATCATTCCGTATTTGCAGTGAACAGACTTCTCCCGGAATCTTTCTATAAAATCCTTTACCGTTTCTTGCTCTCCTTGCTTTGTTGCAAAGAGGGAATGAACTGATATTTCGGTATCATTCTCGAAGAAACGTGCAAAAAATGTTTCTCAATGTCAAACCAGGTATTAATAGTACCTGGGGGCAGCTGCATAAACCATGTGATGGCAGACCCTCGCAAGGTACTTGCAAATACCTTGGTCATTACTGGGTCATTGCCCATTAAATGCCCTGTTTGAGACAAGAAGTAGTAGATATGCTAACTGGGTGATCATTTCCCGTCATACAGCTCCAATTTGAGCGGTTTGTATTTTTCAGGGTATGGTGCCAAATCCTATTCAGGCGGGTATGGTCTCGAGACCCTTGATTCCTTCAACTCCTTCTTGTGCATCAATTCCTCCAGTTGACTTTGTAACTTCTCAATTTTCTCTTCATGAGGGTCATGAAAAGAATACTTATCCTTATTCTCATGTGTCGAGTAAGCTTTTTCTTCTTTATCTTCTTCATTTATTTTGTTGAACGGAATTTCTTTTTCTTTCTTGGCTTTATCTTTGACAATCTTTTGAGTATTTTCGATCACCTTCAAGAGCATCATTTTAAGATCCTCGATCATCTTTTGCTGCTCTCAGATCATTTATTCTTGGAGTTCTAATCTCTGATCGATATCGTCAGATTTATCTGCCATATGTGAGGTCGTTTTCTGTAATCTGGATGACGCCGAAGAACGTGGAGAAGTTATGGCCAAATTGTCGCTGTCGTCATCATAAGATCCTTTTACAAGTTTCTTATAATTTCAAGCTGGGACAGCGCCTGACTTAAGCCCGGTAAAATGATGAGTTTCTTCGTCATCTGATTCCGAATCATCATTCCTTTCTATAATTTTCTTCCCCTTTCCGACTATGTTAGAAGTTACGATTCTCCATTCTTTTTCTCGGGGAGTAGTCTTCGTCTTCTTGGCCGGGTTTTTGTCCGACTCAGTTAATCGGTCGAACACTGATACCATGTTCTTGCTGCAGCAACAACTATTCATTACAGCAGATACTGCCGTCATAAGTTGCTTGTAATGACAAGTAGGTTCAGATTGAACTTGATTTATAATTCTTTTCTTGATTAGATACTCTCTGAGATCAGTGGCCTTAGATATGGAGTCGTGGGACCCATTCAGCTGTTGAGAGAGTACATGGGCCCGTTGGAGTTTCTTGAAATCATTAGAGTCAAGTTCTGGTCCATCCGTATAATGATCAACTCTGATTTTGTATTCAGGTTGATTTATACGGAGCTGAGAGATAGCTTCGCATTTTAAGACGCAAAGCTGAGAAATAGCTTCGCGTTTGGATGCGCTTTTCTGAAAATTAGCTTCGCATTTGATTACGCGGGGCTGAAAATTAGCCTCGCGTTTTATGCTGGATGGACGTTTTTGTAGAAGTTTATCTTTTGGAATATTAGCCTCGCGTGGAAGGAAATTCTTACATGCTGGCTTATTCTTGCGATTCATGCAAGTCATAACTTCGCATTTAGCGCGATTTAAGCGATTAACGCAAGTTTGCCAATCATCTTTGCGATTTACGCGAAGGTAAGGAGTCTTGTGACTAATGCAAGTCTTACTAGCTTGCGTTCATCACTAAGCTTAGTATTAGCCTCGCGTGGAGAATCACCATCACACACTGATTTTAAGGAAAGTTTATCCTCGTAATTCACGCGAGTGTGAGAAATCTTGTCTTACTGGCTTCGCGTTCATTGCTAAGCTCAGTATTAGCCCCGCGTGGAGAATCACATGCTGGCTTTATAAGAAGTTTATCCTCGCGATTTATGCGAGTGTCAGAAATCTTGCGATTAACACAAATCTTACTGGCTTCGCGTTTATCGCTAAGCTCAGTATTAGCCTCATGCGGAGAATCACCATCACACGCCGGCTCTAAGGGAATTTTATCCTTGCGATTAACGCGAGCTTCTCTGGTTTTAAGTCCAGATAAATAGCCTCGCATGGAGAATCACACGCTGACTTGTTCTTGCGATTAACGCAAGTTGCAGCTTCGCGTTTATCGCGATATTGGCTAGTCTTGCAATTAACGCGAGCCAGTTTGCAGGGGACTGTAGCCTCGCGTTCTGATGCAAAGTTAGCCTCACGTTCAACGTGGGCTTTGAGGGCCTTTCGCCTGGCTCTCCAATTTCTATTTCGGAGTTGGGTTCTGGTCAATCTAGTTTTCGAGCTTTCTTTGGCAGTAAAGAGGCTATCCTCTGCTAGGGTTTTCTGCCCAAACGACGGTTCTATAACCGCGGTCTCTAAGGGTCCCCGATTAATGGTAGATTTTCGATTACCCGATTCTCTGGTATTGGAGCGCACGCGACGATAGCGCCGCATTTCGATCAGGTTACCTAACTCAGAGGAGAGATACTCCTCGTACTTCTGCTGGTCAATCTCCACAACGAGCATGTTAACATCGGATCCGATCCTCTCGACGTTAGATTGCGCCACGATCTCTTTTTTGGTGAAAGAGACTTCTCCCACTGTGGTCGCCAGTTTGTTCGTAGCAAAATTGTTGCTTCCTTCCATTGAATTCAACTTAGATTATAACGAAAGTGAATAAGAAAAGAACAAACGAGCGGATTTATAATCTATCACTCTCTTTTACAAAATATCGTGGGATCTCGTAGCGATAGGATCTATCAAGTAGTTCCTTTTAACGATCTGACGACGATGATCTTCTTGCTTGATGAAGATGACAGCCGACTTGATCTTTCTCTGCTGATCTTGATATGTTCAAGGCTCTTACACGTAACTTGAACTTCTTTAACGCTCGAAAAAGATCTCTAGGGCTTTCTCAAAGGGGTATTTATAGGCTTAGGCCAATATGAGAGTTTCTATTTAAATAGAATTTGTATTCATCAAGGATTCTAATCAAATATCTTAGTTTTGATTTAAATCTCTTGATTTAGAGTTCTGATTGGACTTAATTTGGGTATTGGATAAGCCCAAATCTTAATCATATCAATTTATGATTCTGGTTATCTGTTTATATGGAGCTAATCGCATCAAAATGAAAAGCTAAGAAACCATAATGCGGAGCTATTGATTAGCTCTGCGTTTACTCAAACGCGAGGCTAAATAACCAGGCGCGGAGCTGTTAGCTCCGCGTCCTGTGTGGAAAACTTCTTTTGCCTAGAAATTTTCACTATCAACAGAGGAAGATATAGAAGTTTTGCTAAAATCATCCTCTCAAAAATCATCCTCTCAAATCGAATCTTGTATGGAAGATCTTCTCAATGCAATTTCTCAAACTAAAATTTTTAGAGATCAACCATATAATAGTTTGAATATATCTTACTCCAACGAGTAACCACTTCAGTCATTTTTTGAAGTAGATATGATTCAAAATGAGTTAAATAATTTTATGCATGATGAGCCTATAATTCAACATTGTGATCAACCTATTTTAAACTATTGTGACAATAATTATGAAGAAATTAGTGATAAAGAAAATATTTTGCTTGATGATTTACGTCATGGTGAGCTTACTAGTGACACATTATCATTTGATTTTTTTTATGCAAATTGTGAAGAAATTTGTGAAGAAGAATTTTTATCCCTTCATAATAACTTGACTGATGATAAGTCCACTAGTTTGCCATTTTCTTTTGAGAATTTTGATGACATGATTGAAAAAAATTTGCATAACAAGCCCATAATAATTGAAGAATGGAAGGAATATTAAAAGGAAGAGGTCATGGTACCTAATGATTTGGAAGGACGATCCAAAATCGAGCTCATGATTCCGCTACATCAAAATGAGTATGTTATTTCACATGTTGATAAAACCAAAATACTTACTGCTATGAAAGACACTCGTTGGTAAAATATGGACGGTAAAGATATGCTTTCTAACCTCAAAACTTTACTATTAAATAAAAAAAAGAAGGGTAGAAAAAAATTGAGAAAAATAAAAAATAAGATGGAGAGATTAAATATAAAATTAATAAAAAGGCTAAGTTCATCCATATTAAAATGTAAAAGGACACACTATGAGAGTGGAAAGCGATCAAGAGGTCGTAACCGTTTGAATTTTCTAATAAGTGTATAATATTTGTATAATAGTTTTTTAATTTATTTTACCACCCTTGATTTGTGTATGGGGCATATACGAGTTTAGATGTGGGGGAGTGGGTTAGGATATTTTTTGTGTTTTTTTAAGATTATATTTTTTTTAGAGTTTTTATTTTATTTTTGGGTTTTTTTATTTTACACTTTAGGTAGTTTTTAGGGTAACTAACTGAAAAAAAATTTAAAAAAACTGAAAAAATAAATAAAAAAAATTAATAACAAATTTATATATTTTTATCAATAGATCAACCTAATTACAGATAAAAGAACAAATTTAGATATGAAAATGGATAGGAGAGTAGATTAGATGATACACTTTGAATTTTATGAAAAAAAATTAAAATTCAAAAAATAAATACCGCTAACAGTAGTTTTGAGGCAAGTATACATCTATTTTTCACTTCACAATAGTTTATTAGGTTAAGGACAAAAATGATAACGATTGAGTAAGTTTTTTCTCTCTAAACAAAAAAAAGTGAGAATAAAATAATGGGGTGAGCCTGGTATTAAGGCAATAGGCTCGAGAATGATAAAATAATGGGGTGCACCTGGTATTAAGGCAATAGCCTCCAGAGTGAAAAAAGAGTATCACCTAAATAATCGGATACTTTGTGCCTAAGTAAGCGTGAATATTCGCATGAAAGGTGAAATATTTAAAAAAAAAAGAAAAAAAATAAAAAGAAAAGAGTATGAACCGAGTAATCGGGTACGTTGCGCCTAAGCAAGCATGAATATTCGCATGAAAGGAAAAATATTCTTTAAAAAAAGAAAATAAAAAAGGAAAAAAAAATTTATTATGAGAGAGGAGATGAATCATGAGTTAGAGTTGGAGTCCAAAGTCGAAGTAGACTATCACACGTGTACGTAAATGTATAGAAACCAATGGATTATCTGTTAGTTGGTACTGAAAGATAGGATTTAAATTTTTGATTAAAATGATAAGTGTATTTGATATGACACTCGATTTGAAAATTGATAATCTAAATGCGTTCTTGAGTTTGTATATTAGTGAGATTAATTGATGAAAATATCATAAAAAAAGATTTTTATTTTTCTTACTTTTTTGTTATTCTTATTTTTCTTTTATTTATTTCTTAATCTATTTTCTTTATGAATTTTGTGGGTATATTCACTGCAAACCCTCACGAGACACAACTTGTCCACTAGGGTAAATTAGGGGTTTAAAGGCTTGTTGCACATGCTAAGTGCAATCGCGATTCCTGCGAAAGTGAGTTAGGATTTTCTTTTTTCTTCTTAGATTTAGGTTTTGCTCGAGAACTAGCAAAAGATATGTATAGGGGTGTGATAAGTGTCATATATTGCATATTAATAGCCTTCATATTACCTATTTTTGTATATAAATATGATACTCGGGTACTTTTAGTGTGTTTTTCAGGTAATCCGATTCATACAAGAAAATGACATGAAATCAGAGTTGAAGTAGGAAATCAAAGTCTGAAAAGTTTCTAAAGTGAGTAAGACTACGAGACTACGATGCTACAGAGAGTAAAAGTGCAATACAGTCATCAAAATAAACTCAAAAAGAGCAAATAATCAAAGGAAACAAATATCAAAAATTAAATCATTATTTTTATAGCTAATTAGTGGTAATTACCGCTAATTAGCGGCCAAAAGTGGGTTCCAATATCAGCGTTTTCTCCCATGGCTTCATTGTAATCTTGTAGTTTCACATTTGTATTAGAATTGGATTTGGGTTTCTGAATCCTATATATTGGCCGTATCCTTGTATTCTAAGATAATCTCGTAAGTTTTATACTCGTTTTAAATTAATAAAATTAGAGTTTTGCTGAAGGGGTGACGGCCACAATACCGTGCTTCAGAGATAAACCATAGTTTTTAATTCTTTATTTGCTTTTGAGATAGAGTTAATTGTTTTCTAGTATAGATTTATTCGCTTTCTAGATTTGATTTTATTGTGTTCATGAATAAAAATTCGATTTTGCTTATTAGAAATATGGATATCTAATTTTCTATAGCCCTAGGATGTAGTTGAAGTTAGTTTAATAGATCTAATATGGATTTATCTCATCTTCTTCCTAAAAAGAAATAAAGTTATGATTTTTCTATAAATAAATAAAAGATAGAGTTCACAAATCATAATTCTTTGATAGATTATGCTTAATTAATATTTTGATAATCTATGCTTAGATGAAGTTTGGAATTATTATTCTTTGTTTATTTTTAGAATTATCAATAAAGATTTTCCTATAAATAAATTGAATTGGATAAACTTGTAAATATAATTTCTTTAATATGTTATATTTAAATTTGGTCTTTTGATAGCCTGTACTTAGATTAGGGTTTGAAGTTTATTTCTTTGCTTTTGTTTATAAGATTTTCTACTTGATATAATTTGTTTTTAAGAAAGGTGCTATTTTTTATGGTCTATACTTGCACATCACTTGATAGATCATACTTAGGGGCACTTGATTAAAATCAAATTAAAATGATAATATTTTTAATATGTTACTTAACCGTGTATAGTTAAAAAGATAGGAAGAAAGAGTAATTTATTGTTAGGCTATTATTCTAATGGATTCGAAATCCTAGGCTAATCTCTAGAATTTAAAACTCATCCTTCCAACTTAGAATTCTCTGTTAATCCACTAGAACTAAAGAAATAGTAAGAATCGCAAAACACCTGAGATCTCTGTGGGACGACCTGTATAGCGCTACAATCGATACTGTGCGCTTGCAGTAAATTATCACATCACATACATGCGCCACTAAAGCGCCCAATCACCCTTGCAGATGTGCGTGCAGATGGTGCCTTGGTGTTCGGAGGTTTCACCTCTTATTACATAAATGATACATTAAAATAAATGAACCTATATGAATCCATATTTTTACAATTCATTTTCTGATATAAAACTATATTTTGTTTATTCCCTTACCATGGTTTCTACTTTGAAGTTATTTTTTATTCACTTAATTCATAACTTTGGATTAGTGAACATATATATCATAAATTTGGCTCAAATTTAGTAATATTCAAATATGAATTCAACAAAATTATTGTTTACTGCATTTATTTTTTTTAAAAAAAAGTTATGACAATTTTCCATACGATTTGCCTAATTTTGATCTAGGACATCATTGTTGTCTAGACAACTTTGGTTGATTCTTAGTGTCAATTGCTCAATAATTCCTTATTCTCTCAAGAAACTTTAATTTATCTGTTTGTTAATAAAAATGTGCGCCACAACTTGTTAGGTTACTTGTTTTTCTATTCCACCTATTTCTTTGTCAAACAGTATCATTGATTCTTAGAAAAATAAAAAATAAAAAAAGTATCATTGATTTAAAATGTTAGGCCAAGATTTTAATGTAAGCAAGGTCCCCCCAAAAGGAAAGGCAAATGACAACTTCATGAGAGGAGCAGAAGCCATCAAAGTGAGAAAAATATTCATCTCATCTATTGTCTCTTAGACTTCAAAGCCTTCTAGACCTTTTGGATGCTTGACAAGCCAAGTTATTCCATAAATTAACATGAAAGAAAACTTCAAAAAGATAAAACAAAATAAAATAAAATATATTTATTTATGCAAATATCTTGGAATAATTTAAATAGATATATTTAAAGTCACTTCATGTTGTCCGATGCGCTGATAGACATTTTATTATCCAGACTCTTTTTCAGATGTTTATGGTAAAGTAATGACTTTCCTATGGGAAAAAGCAAATAGACTTATAACTCGTGTGAATGAGAATCTCCAAAAGAAAATTATGGCTGAGTTCTATGCAATTTTAAGAAAACTATCAAATAAATTTCTTTCCATAGAAACCATAAACTTTTGATGTTTCGTAGTATTTGCAACATAAGTTTGTTTTTCTGAAACAAATCATGAGTTCATGATGACGGAAATGCTTCGTGGCAGTATTGTAAATTTTAGCTTAGAATAAGTCTTCAAGAAAGTAGGTTACGAAGGAATCATGTGTGCTAAAAAAAAAATAAATAAATAAAATGTGCTTAGGGGTTAAGAAAAATTTTAAAATATTCATTAAAGAAAAATCTTTCTTCTTCTTTGTTGATGTATTGAAAACAATAAGACCAAGATCTTCTTGCTTGGCAAGCAACACATGAGATCATTCGGACTATTTAATTAGGGTGAGTAAAATCATCAAGGAAAGATACATGTGTAGAGAGAGAGAGAGAGACAGATGTAGAGAGAGAGAGAGAGAGAGAGGTAAGAGATGTAGCTATCAATTGAGACCACAAATGGTTACTTTGTCTGCAGGGAGCTTCATATTGTAGTGGGGAGTGATCGGATGCGTTTTGGCTCCATACGGTGACAAGTGGCACATCGGCCGTGTGGGGCGGCGAGATTAATCAAATATTATTTATTTTCTAATGAAAGTGATTAGTATAAGACATGTTTAAAGACTTTTGAATGATTGCGTTTTAGTTTTGGTTATTAGAGGAAAAAAAAAAAAAGAGAGAAAAATTTGAGACGTTAGCTCAAAGGCTAATACAATTTTGTTGAGGTTTCTATCGGAGGAGGTTGTAAGTTGGGGAACTTCTAAACGAGCACATCACTTGACTTTGTGAGCATATGCTTAGTGAGCATATCTTTTCTTTTTAAAAATAAAGGCTTTTCTTAGTGAGCACCCCCTCCTTCTAATATTGTCTCTATTTTTTCCCTTCAAACCCCATGTTCTCCCCAACCCTCTTCATCCGTGTCCCCTCCCCTGAACCCATCGACACTTCACCAACAAAAGAGGGATAGAGTTTGAAGGGAATTGAGTTTGGTGTTAGAACCATAAAAAATTAGGAATTTTTGGATTTGGGCGTATGCTAGAAGTGATAAAAGGTGGTTGTGTTGGAAAGAAAAGAACAGAGGGAGGGTAATTTTGTCCAAAAAAGTGTCAAATTTATAATTCTTTTCTACTTAGTATGTGGATGTGGTGCTCACTCGGTCAAGTGGTGTGCATTTAGATTTTCCCCGGGAGATGGTTAGAATTTAGAATTAGCAAATCAAATTTGTCTAACAGTTAGGCCCATATATTCAGACGTGTTATATCCTGCTGGGCCTGAACCCAATATGGGAGTGTACCCGTTTCGATTTTAGTTAATAGGAATCAATGCAAATGTTCAAATTCAACCTGTAAAATTCAAACAAATAAGATTAAAAATAATCAAAGGACATAAATATGAAAGACCTGATGCAAGTTTGTACCTTCATAGTACCTAATAAATCGAAATGATGTAAAATATATTTGAGCTAAAAAACAGTAAAGTGAATAGTAAGTTGAATGCGATCTGCATCTTTTTCGCCTCTCAACTGCAAGAATGCTTTGATTATGTATGGGAGAATGACACAGAGAGAGAGAGAGAGAGAGAAGTTTCATCCGTGGAGCTTTCGCCACTAAAAATTAGATATACAGTAAAACTAGTAGCTTTCTTGTATAAACTTCTAATAGCACCCTCCTTCCGAAATTTGTTTTTGGGACGACATCCATCAGCCACTAACTAAGAACTAACTATCATTAAGATTATTCTGGGCCCAACAAGATCCAAGCCCAATTGAGACAGGTTTAATGTTAATGAGGTGTTATGCATAAAAAGAAATTAATTAAGTATTAATAAGAGCAAATTGCAGAACCCAATTAATAAATTCTTTATGCTTAATAAATTCTAGATCCCTATCTAAGGGTATCTTTCGACCAAATTATCTATTCATTTTCATTCAAGTCAAATGTGAAACTCAATCGCATAGTCTCTCTCTCCTTTGCATTTTGGCAAGTTATATATATATATATATATATATATATATATATATATATATATATATATATATATATATATATATATATATATATATATGAGGAAACGGGAAATACACCGACGGTGAAGGGAGTTCCTTCACCGCCGCTTAGGTGGCCCAATAAAATTATAACACGGGGCGTCATTCAAGATAACAAATAAATAAATTCTCTTAAATGACACCACGTGTAATAATTTTATTGGGCCACCTAAGCGACGGTGAAGGAAACTTCCTTCACCGCCGGTGTATTTCCCGTTTTTTCTCTCTCTCTCTCTATATATATATATATATATATATATATATATATATATATATATATATATATATATATATATATATATATATATATATAATTTGAGTATTGAAGGGTTTTTGGTCGGGACCAAAACACCTAGTGTTCATGTTAGCTACCTATGTAGTTGTCACACAGGAAGTCTCGCTCTTGGTGATCGGTTAAGAAAGTGTAGTCGACCCATCTCGTGCATGTCACTGCATGCGACTGGAAATGCTATGGTCATGATATCACGTGCAAGATCAAAACTGCACAGCTTGCATTTCCTAAGAAGAGGAAGTACGGTTAAAATACGGTAAAAGTAATTTACTCTTGCAATCTCATCATTTATCAAGTTTCTAAACATAGCTCATATTGGCTCAAAAGATTGGGAGCCAATGTTACTGTAAACAATTCCTAGGTCCAGTAAGACCCAAGTTCAACTCACACGAGTTTAAACACAACCAAATGTTCTGCAAAAAAATGGATTATTTAAGATATTAGTCAGGTCCAATAAGACAGTAATTAATAAATTCATTATGCTTAATCAAGGCGCCCATCCAAGTTCATGGTCCTATCATAAATGTAGTTCCTATAGGACCTACGGACTACCAATTTCACAATGATTGTAGCTCCTACACGACCAGGTATAAATATCATCTTCCTCTGTGAGGAGATGGATTGTATATTGCTCTTTTAACGGTTTGTAACAAAAAAGATACAGCTATTCTTGAGAGATTTTGTATTTTTAATTAATATAAAGATCTCGTCGATTTTTATTGGTCTATCTTCGAGAATGTAGGCTCGAGATTCTCTTAGTTGAATCTCGTTACATCTATATGCACTCTTCTTTCTGTTTTTTTATTTCACTAACAGTTATTGATTCTCATCTCCATAACTCACTCAAGTCAGACTTGAGTCCAAATACTTATTTGATCATTGAGTTGATCCAACTAACTTAATTGATAATTTGATAAAGAATGATAAAAGTTGAAATTATGAATTAAAGAAACAAGACGATCACCAATAACAATAAAAAGGATCAAAATAATTTAAATAGTCATTGGTTTTTACCAACGTTTCATATCTAAGAGCAGAGACAGAACCATGATTATAGAATGGGAGGGCCCAATAATAAAAGTTGCAACTTGTATTATTTGTCACAAAATAACTCAAACTTCTATTAATATAAACATACTACAATTCATTCAAATAATAATAATAAATATATAAAATAACAATAATTTTTTGAATACTCTAACACAATCATTTTTCAAAAGAGAACACGATACTTTTTTAGATCTCAAAAATCATCTATAATTGCATATGTGCTGAATTATATAGCAATTTCTTTTTCAATATATATAATCAAAGAGTCTGTAAAAAAGTCATCTTTCATCTTATTGCAAAGTCTATTTTTGATAATATTCATGCTGAAAATGATCTTGCTGTAGTTGTAGTAAATACTAGAAGAATAAGCATAAGCACGATCACTCTATAAATAAGTTAATAGATTACTAACTTTTTGGTCCTTACCAAACATTGATAGAGTTTAGTGATAGTCATCAATTCTTTGTAGTCTGGATGTCGAAGCACATCAAGTTCGTAATGATGAAATTACATTTTTAAATGCATTATATCATACTCTGCAAAGTCTTGTGGATAAAATTTCTCTACTAGCTGACAAATATCATTTACTCTGAAAGACTCCGATGCATAGAAAGGATTTAATGTTGAGCTAAGAATTAGTAATTGTGTAGCATGCTTACTAAATCAACCACTTAGTTCTTATAATTGGGAATCTATTACTGCATAAAAAATATTCACTCGATAATGATGCTCAATTTTGAAGTTGTCTTGTTAATGACGAGCTCAATCTTGTCTTGCAGTATATCGTGTTAAATACCATACGAAAATTACATAATAGATCTTTATGTCAAATCCCCAAAAAATTATATATAAAATATGCGGAAGCGTATCTGAATCCATAACAAATAATCACGTTGTAGAGCCGTGAGATTGGCCTTCCAGATCTACACGTTTTCCTTAGAGAACTCTTTTAACTTTTCTCTTTAGTTTCTCTCTATCGATGAGAAATAGAAAAGAATCAAAATCACGTATGATCTGGGGACTATAACCGCTTTTTTATAGACAAATCTGTCTATTGGTATTTCTAATTTAGCCCATCATAAAATCAAAAATTACCCATTAGATTTCTACACATAAGAAACTCACACCCTATTAGATACATTAAAACCCAACTTAATTAGATCACTTTTAATTGGGTCCAATCATATTAGACAGTTTACAATACATGATGTTTCAAATATATGGGTCAATGTTGGATAATGATCCAACAATCTCCCACTTGGACCATATATGTAACCTTATAATCGTATTTTGCATAATTACCAAATGAGCTCAATTTTACTATCATTTCCGAAATGTATCTGTAACCTATTTTGTCCATCAATCATACTAATATAGGATCAAAGCGGTTTTTGTTACAGTAATCGTAACTCAACCCATCAATGGTTACGTATATCAATACAACTGAATGATATGAATCATGATGTAGATTTGTAGTATGAAAATTTTATGTAATGTGATCTTAACATACCTATTTCCAATTGCTCCACCTTTAAATCTTATTGAGATCAAACAACATAATAATTCAGAGTGTGAATAAAACAAAATCTTATTTCTACAGAAAATAACTTTAATACTATAAACTGAAATAACTGAAATATGTCTATATCATAAGAGCATTTTATAATACAAACTCCCATTAAAACTGAATATCATCAATAGACAAGACACCCATATAAGTAGTATGCTCATAAAACACTTTGGATCCGCGATCATGGAGTTTGTTTCTATGTGCTCTATAGACAACTATCCACTCTGAACTCTTTCTTTCACAAGCAGAAACTTGATATCTATATGCTTCGACTTCGTCGAGCTCCTGTTATTGTTGGAATATATAAGTGCTGACTTATTATCACAAAATAACTTGAGTGGCATATCAATAGAGTCTCCACTATGCGCAGCCCCGTAACAAAATTTTGCAGCCATATCCTGTGATTTGATGCCTTATAACACGCTATAAACTCACATGCCATAGTAGAAGAGGCTATAAGAGGCTGTTTAGCACTCTTCCAAGAGATAACTCCTCCAGCTAGAAGATAGATATAACCCGATATTGATTTCATACTATCTTGGTATCCAGCAAAATCAGAGTTAGTATACCCAATGATCTCAATCTGATCTGAGCTCCAATACATGAGCATGTAATCCTTTGTTCTCTGTAAGTATCGCAAAACCCTTTTGACTGCTTTCCAATGGTCTGCTTCTGGATTGCTTAAATACCTGCCCAACATCTCTGTAATGTACACAATATCTGGATACGTACAAATCTGAGCATATATCAGATTCCTCACTGCTGAAGCATAGGGAATTTTCTGCATTTTCTTTTCCTCAAAATTATTCTTAGAGCACTGATTGAGACTAAGTCTGTCTCCTTTAGCCACATGGGTATCACTTGGTTTACAATCTTGCGTGCCATATCTTTTGAGAACCTTTTCGATATAACTCTTTTGTGATAATCTAAGAATACATCGAGAGCGATCTCGGTGTATCTGAATCCCTAATAGAAAAGAGGCGTCACCAAGATCTTTCATCTCAAAATGCTTAGCTAGAAATCTCTTAGTTTAGTGCAATATGCCTATATCGTTGCTGGCAAGTAATATGCCATCGACATATAATACTAAGAAAATATACTTACTCCACAAAACTTATGGTATACACAGTCATCGACCAACTTTACCTCAAAATCGAATGAGATGATCACTTGATGAAACTTGAAATACCATTGTCGAGATGCTTGCTTGAGCTCATAGATGATTTCTTAAGTTTGCAAACCATACGTTTTTGAGTCTTCTGACACAAAGTTTTCTGGCT
Organism: Dracaena cambodiana; assembly: GCA_036321105.1. Lineage (NCBI taxonomy): Eukaryota > Viridiplantae > Streptophyta > Magnoliopsida > Asparagales > Asparagaceae > Dracaena > Dracaena cambodiana. The sequence goes on from JAYEPQ010000019.1 coordinate 22,294,269, forward strand.
GGACCATATATATCGTCTCGTCAATGTCACCATTGAGAAATGCTATTTTGACATCCATCTGATATAACTTAAGATTGAAATGCGCCACCAATGCCATTATAATCCTGAAAGAGTCTTTTGAAGAAACCGGAGAAAATATCTCTTTATAGTCGATGCTTTCTTTCTGCTTAAAACCCTTTGCAACAAGATGAGCTTTATACCTTTCCACATCGCTTTTCAAATCCCTTTTGGTCTTAAATATCCATTTGCAACCAATAGGTTTCGCTCCTTCTGGCAATGGGATAAGATCTCACACGTCATTGTCCTTCAAGGACTTTATCTCCTCATTCATAGCATCTATCCACTTTTGAGAGTTAGAACTTTCGATGGCTTGACGGAAATTGATCGGGTCATCTTCTATCACTCCAACGTCTACCTCATGTTCTTGGAGAAATACAATGTAATCATATGGCAATACACTTCTCCTCTCTCGAGTGGATCTTCTTAATGGCATAGGTTCTTGAGGTGCCAAAGTTTGTTCTTCTGGAATAATCTCTTGAACGGGAGGTTTTCAAGATTGTCTTGATCTATTGTGTCTTGAATAAGGTCAGGAATGGAATCCTGATCAATGCCAATAACACCTGTGGGAATATCAACACATTTCTCTTCAAAGACAAAGTCCCTGCCTATATCTCCTCCCTCAAACTCGACATTCTCAAAGAACCGGGCATTTCCCATCTCGAAAATTGACTTAGCCGTGGAATCATAAAACTTGTACCCCCTGAATCTTTCAGAGTATCTAACGAAGTAGCAACTAACCATTTTTGAGTCCAGTTTTCTTTCATTTGGCCTATAAGGCCTTGCCTCAGCTAGACATCCCCAAACGTGTAAGTGTATAAGAATAGGCTTCTTGACTGTCCATAACTAATAAGGGGTTTTGGCTGTCGCTTTAGTTAGAACTCTATTAAGTATATATGCTGTTGTCTTAAGTGCTTCTCCAAGAGTGATTTAGGCTAGGTAGATGACTAATCATACTCCTCACCATGTCTTTGAATGTTCTGTTTCGTCTTTCAGCAACACCATTCATAGTGGGCGAACACGGCATAGTGCACAGTAGAACGATACCACATTCCTCTAGGAATTTAGCAAAAAGTCATGGACGTTGTTCATCTGAACCTTCATATCTGCCACATTATTTACCACCATGGTCAGACTTGACACTTTTGATCCTTTTGCTGAGTTGATTCTCAAATTTAGTTTTATAATTTTTGAACACTTCCAGCAATTGTACCTTTTCATGAATGAGATATAGATAGTCATATCTAGAGAAATCATCTATAAACGAGATAAAGTATTATTGATCATTCACGCAACAGTAGGAAATGACCCACAAATATCCATATGAATAAGTTCTAACACGCCCAGAGTCCTATTGGCTTCAAATCTCCTTTTGTTGGTTTGTTTTCCCTTCATGCAGTTAACACAAATATCAAAGTCTATGAAATTTAAGGGATCAATAATTTTATCTGACACATGTCTCTCAATTCTCCGTCTGGAGATGTGCCATAATCTCTTGTGCCATAACGCAGCCAAATTCTCATTAGTTAATTTTCTCTTTACACCTCGAGTACTTAAATGTAGAGATTCATTAAATGAAGTTATTGTGTTAATTGAATATACATTATCGTAACTTGATAGAGAACCGGATCCAACCAAATTTGAATCATGAAACAAACTAAAATTTTCATTTCCAAATGAAAAAGAAAAACCAAATTTGTCCTAAGTAGAAATAGAAATCAAATTCCGTCTAAAAGACGGTACAACAAATATCTCATCAAGATCCAAATAAAACTCAGTCTTTAATAATAATCTAAACTTTCTAATTGCCTCAACTTGAACCTTCTTACCATCACCCACATAGATATATCTTTCAACATTATTTGGTTTTCGGCAACTCAGGCAACCCTGCATAGACACACTGATGTGAGTGGTTGTACCAGAATCTATCCACCTTGTGTGTACATGTACCGAAGTTAAATTAATCTCAGAACAAACCAGATTAAAAGGCATACCTTTCTTAGCATGCCAAGCGTGATAGTTACTGCAATGCTTCTTTATATGCCCTTCAACTCCACAAAAAAGTAACCAGTACATTCCGATTGAATCGGTTTCTTTTGTTGTTTCTTCTGAGGTGCTTTCTCTGCAGCTTCGTTATCCTTTTTCCTCTTTTGTTTTCCTTTGTCCTTAGAGATTGAGGCTAAATAAGCACTCTCTGTCTTTTCCAGGTTCAGCCTATCCTCCTCTTGAACACAGTGTGAGATTAGCTCATTCAGAGACCAAGTCTCTTTCTGACAATTGTAACTCATCTTAAACTGGTTGAACTGAGTGGGAAGGGATATCAGAACCAGATGCACTAGTAAGTCCTCAGAGAGTTCAAAGTTAAGTGCTTTCAGTTTTGAAGTCAGAAGAGACATCTCCATGATGTACTCCCTAATATTGCCTTTGCCTTTATACCTCATTGAAATAAGATTTATCAAGAGCGTACCAATTTCAGCCTTTTCGTTCTTGACAAATCTCTTTTCAATATCCGCAAGGAACTCCTTAGCCGTAGTAATTTTTTCAGATATTGTACCCCTGAATACTTTTGGAATGGCTTTCTTCATGATCATTAGACACATGCGATTTGACTTCTCCCACCTTTCAATGTCCCTCTTTTGTTCAGGGGAACTTTCAGCAGTGAGAGCTGAAAGAGGAGGAAACCTTAACGCAAGATCGAGATCCATGACTCCGAGAACAATTAAAAGATTCTCTTGCCATGACTTAAAGTTAGAACCATTTAGTATAGGAATTGAATTGATGTTGGCACTAATATTGGCAGGATTTTGTAAAGCTGAATTCAAAGAACAATAAACAAAAATAACAAACTCACATTAGTTCATTAACCAAATGATAATAATAATTTCAAATAAATGTAAATCCCATCTCAAGATATCGGGATTCAATTAATATTTTATCTTTGGACAACAATATTAGCTTCTGAGTAATATTTTGGTGTTGTAATCAAATACTGATAATAAATAACATATCAAACAATAAATCTTCCTTTGGGCCGATTCATTGTTCACACGTAAACCAAATAATCACCACACATTTATTACTACAGGTACAAATGCAATTCTATTAAATATTAACCCTTTTTTAGGCTGATTAATATTCATATAAGTTACATGCACACAACCTTTTATATTTCAAGAAAAAATCAATTTCAATAAGAGAGGTCACTTTGGCGATATGTTACTTCAATCAATCTATCTCAAAATATATATCCAAAATACAAATATTTTGAAATTAAAATTATACCGAATCGATTCTAAAAATTGTCAAAAAAAAAATTGACCTTAATAGAAACTTCTTTATGTGTATACATATTTTTAAAACAAGCCCAAATCAAAAATAAAACCTTAATAGCCTTTAAAATTTTTTTTTATAGTTTCTTAGGTTGAGAGGCGGCTGATATAACCACTTCTCCGTCTGTATCCAGGATGATGCATAACAAGAACTAAAAAAAAAAAAAAAAATCCAGGAACAAAGCAATGACCATATTAACATAATACCATATCAAAAAATTTTTTTTAATAGTAATCCGATGAACAGTAATCCAATTTTTTTTTTATGATTCAATATAAAGGGGCTTTGATACCAATTGTTAGATACCATACGAAAATTACATAATATATCTTTATGTCAAATTACCAAGAAATTATATATAAAATATGCGGAAGCGTACCTAAATCCATAACAAATAATCACGTTGTAGAGCCGTGCGATTGGCCTTCCAGATCTACACGTTTTCCTAAGAGAACCCTTTTAACTTTTCTCTCTAGTTTCTCTCTGTCGATGGGAAACAGAAAAGAATCAAAATCACGTGTGATCTGGGGACCATAACTGTCTTTTTATAGATAAATCTGTCTATTGGTATTTCTAATTTAGCCCATCATAAAATCAGAAATTACCCATTAGATTTCTACACATAAAAAATCCACACTCTATTAGATACATTAAAACCCAACTTAATCAGATCACTTTTAATTGGGTCCAATCATATTAAACAGTTTACAATACATGATTATTTCACATATATGGGCCAATGTTAGATAATGATCCAACATATCGCGCTCATATCTGGATTGTCTATATTGGATGTCTCACAAAATAATTTTACACTGCTAAGTAAATTATCCTATTTATTATCTTTGAACCCCTAAATAAGTGTTTTAGTAGATGAAACTGTTGGCAGTGAAGATTTCTAAGTTAAAAAGATTTTCCACAACAGAACGCGGAGCCAATTCAGTAGCCCCGCGTTTGGTAATATTAACCCTGCGTTTGAATAAAACGCGGAGATGTTTAATAGCTCCGCGTTGATTCCGCAGTCTGGCTTGTATTAGCCTCGCGTTTGAGTAAAACGCGGAGATGATCAATAGCTCCGCGTTAGCTCCGCGCACTGGTTATTTAGCACAGCATTTTGATGCGATTAAAGCTCCGCGTAAGCAGATAACCAGAATCTCAAATTGATTGAGATTATGATTCTGGGCTTATCCAAATACCCGAATCAAGTCTAATCAGAATTCCATCAAAACTAAGATAATTGATTGGAATCCTTGATGAATGCGAGTTCTATTTAGATAGAAACTCTTGCATTAACCTGGGGCTATAAATACCTTCCTGGTGAAACCCTAGAGATCTTCTTTTCGGCAATTGAGATATTTTTCTGAAATCTTGGAGAATTCAAGTTACGTACAGAGCCTTGAGTTCGTGAAGATCAGAGAAAATCACCATCTTCTTTCTGGAGTTCTTGAGAAGTTCGAGTTACGCGAGAGAGCCTTGAACAAATCAAAACCAGAGAAGATCGTCTATATTTGGCCGATATCTTTAAAAGAGAAGATTTCAATGTACCGATCGTCCAAAGGAACTACTATAGATCCCATCGCCACAGATCCCACAATATTGTAAAAGAGAGAGATTGAACTATAAAATCCTCTCGTTTGTTCTTTTTTTTTTTATCTCTTGTTCACTTCTATTGTAATCTAAGATGTGTTCAATGGAAGGAAGCGAAGGAACTTTTGCGACGAACAAACTGGCGACCACAGTGGGAGCCATCTCTTTCACTGATGAAGAGATTGTGGCGCAATCGGATGTTGACTTGATCGGATCCGAAGTAGACATGCTGGTCGTTGAAATCGACCAGCAGAAGTACGAGGAGTTCCTCTCCTCCGAATCAGGTGACTTGGATGAGACACGACACTATCGCATGTACTCCAATGCCCGAGTGACGGGTAGAAAGGTATCCACCGAGAGACGGGGATCCTTGGAGACTGCGGCTATAGAGCCGGAGTTCACACAAGAAATCCTAGCCGAGGATGAGCTTCCGACTGCCGAAGAAGATCTAGGAACTGGACTGATCAAGACCCAACTCCGGAACAGGAACCGGAGAGCGAGGCGTAGAGCCCTCAAAGCCCGCCTTGGACGCGGAGCTAACTCTAGAGGACGCGAGGCTATGGTCCCTCGCAAATTGGCTCGCTCTACCCGCGAGACCAGTCTCACCGCGTTAAACGCGAAGATACAACTTGCCTTAAAAGCAAGGAAAATCCAGCGTGTGATTTTCCACGCGAGGCTGTTGCTGAGCCTAGCGAGAGACGCGAAGCCAGTAAGGATTGCGCTAGTCGCAGAATACCCAACACTCACGAGAGACGCGAGTATAAAAATTCTTCAAAGCCAGCGTGTGATTTTCCACGCGAGGCTATTGCTGAGCCTAGCGAGAGACGCGAAGCCAGTAAGGGTTGCGCTAGTCGCAGAATACCCAACACTCGCGAGAGACGCGAGTATAAAAATTCTTCAAAGCCAGCGTGTGATTTTCCACGCGAGGCTATTGCTGAGCCTAGCGAGAGACGCGAAGCCAGTAAGGGTTGCGCTAGTCGCAGAATACCCAACACTCGCGAGAGACGCGAGTATAAAAATCCTTCAAAGCCAGCGTGTGATTCTCCACGCGAGGCTATTACTGAGCATAGCGAGAGACGCGAAGCCGGTAATACTTGCAATAAACGCAAGACCTCTGATACCCGCGAGGAACGCTAGGATGATTGGCAAATAGTTGTCAGTCGTAAGCGCGAAGCTATGATCTGCGTTAATCGCAAAGATAAGCCAGCGTGCAAGAACTTCCCTTTACGCGGGGCTATTATTCCAGAAGCTAAACTTCTAAAGACATACCAAGCCAGCGAGAGACGCGAGGCTAGTATGGATAAGCGCGGAGCTATTCTGCAGGCCCGCAATGTGAAACGCGAGGCTATTCCTAAGCCACGCGAGGATCGGTCCAACCCCAGAGTCAGGGATGATCAGACAAAGAAGCTTCAGTGGGTTCCCAGATCTTCTCAAGAGTTGAATGGACCTCTTGACTCTATGACTAAAGGCGCTGATCTCAGGGAATATCTCTCTAAGAAGAGAGGCATAGACCAACTTCGGGTTGAGCCTGTCTGTCATTGCCAGCAACTTGTGACGGCGGTATCAGCCGTGATGGACAACTGTGGCTGCAGCAAGAACAGGATATCTGTGTTCGACCGATTAAACGAGTCAAACCAGAATCTTGCTAAGAAGACAAGAACCACTTCCCTGAAGCAAGGGAGAGCTGTAACCTCCAACATGGTAGGAAGAGGGAAGAAAATTACAGAGACGGATGATAATTCAGAATCGAGCGATGAAGAACCTCATCGTGTTACTAGACTTAAATCAGGAGCCGTCCCGTCTCGAAATTATAAGAGGCTCGTAGGGGGTTTTTACGATGAGGACAGCGATAATTCAGCTATAGCCTCACCTCGTTTCTCTGCGTCGTCTCGACTACAGAAGCCAGCATCTCACATGGCAGATAAATCTGATGATATCAATCAGAGATTTGAAGCTCAAGAAAGAATGATTCGAGAGCAACAAAAAATGATTGAAGATCTTAAAGTCATGCTATCGAGATTTGTTGAAGATAATGCTAAAAAGGGCAAGGAAAATCCAAATGAAGAAGAACAGGAGGAGAAAGCCCACTCGATGCATGAGGAAGAAGATAGATTTTCTTTCCATGATCCCCATGAAGAAAAGCTTGAAAAATTACAGAATCAACTCGAAACTTTAATGCGTAAAAAGGAGTTGAAAGAATCAGGGGTCTCAAGACCGTATCCTCCCGAATGGGATACGATACCATACCCACAGAAGTATAAACCGCTCAAGTTAGAGCCTTATGACGGGAAGGGATCGCCCAGTCAGCACATCTATTATTTCTTGTCCCAAGCAGAACATCTGTTGGGTAATGACCCAATTATGACAAAAGTATTCGGGAGAACTTTGCGAGGGCCTGCCTTTACTTGGTTCATGCAGTTGCCCCCAGGCTCTATTAATGCCTGGTTTGATGTCGAGAAATTATTTCTCTCACGATTTTTTGAAGATGATACCGAGATTACGGTTCATTCCCTCCTTGCAACTAGACAAGGAGAACAAAAAACGGTTAAAGATTTCATAGAAAGGTTCCGGGAGAAGTCCGTACATTGCAAACACGGAATGATCTAGGAAACTCTAGTAGAGACCTGTCGACACAATCTTAAGACCAATGTGCTCCTCAAAATGGGGGCCGTAGAGTCCAAGACGTGGAGGGACCTGCTCAAACAAGGAGAGCAAGCTGAAGACTTGATTCGCCGAGTTGAAGAGTCCCGCGGGTCAAGAAGTGCTGGGAGTAGTAAGTCATATACCCAAAACAACAGCAATAAGAATAAAGGAAAAGCAGCGATATCGTCAGAAACTGCTCCTCAGAAAGCCAGTCCTCCGCCAGAGCCGAAGTCTCAAGGTCAGCGAGGATCAAGGCAAATTAGACCGCAGCAAGAAAGGAATTACACTTTCAAAGCTGAACAGACACTGGTCCTCTTTCAGTCGCTCCAGAAAAAGGGAATGCTAAACCTTCCGGAGAATAAGAAGCCAGAAGATGCTGGTAAGACTAAAGATCCCAACTACTGTCTCTATCACCGGAATGTTGGGCACCCTACCCGGGATTGTTTTCCCTTTAAGAACAGAATCCAAGCACTAATAGAAGCTGGGGTTCTGACGCTTAAGGAAGAGCAGAAAAAGGTCACTGCCAATATGGCAACCATAGTGGTTGGAACCCACGAGTTCCTCGCAGGAGTGACCCCAATCCCAAAGGGTGAGGCGGTCACAAAGAATCTTGATCCTTACAACAAAGTCCAAGAAGGACTTGTCCCTATAACGACCCAAAGAGGGGAAGTTATGTGGGTTCACCCCGATTTGATAGAAGACGAGCAGTGGACAAACACAGGGGGTCACAAGAAAAAGCGGACTAGCAATGCTATCTCCGCGGAAATAAAGGATGAATATATTGCAGGAATACCCACAGACTCTGAAGAGGAGCCCGAAGTCATGGCCACTCATCAAGATGGGGCAGGCCCTTCCGGCACTCGGTCTGGGAAAACATATCTTAGAGACTGCACCAGAGTAGATCCGAAGGATATATATGCGGAAGCTACTAATCCTGCAAAGCAAAAAGGTGTTCATTTCCAGAAGAATCCGCGAAGAGACGAAGGAGTTAAGAATACCTCCTTCCAATTTGATATCATAAATCAGCTGGCAAATATTCCAGCTCGAGTAACGCTATACGAGTTGTTACGATTGTCAAAATCAACTCGTGAGGCGCTAAGGGAAGCTTTGGCAGACTCTGAGTCATTCCTAGCTCAGATTGTCGAGCCGGCTAATGAAGAACAGGATTCTTGCCTCCGCTGTCATCAAGTGAGGAGGCATGTCCCACAAATAGTTTTCTCTTCAGAAGACATGCAGGTAAGGAATATAAAGCACAACAGGTCTTTATATTTCACCGGATGTGTCGGATCCACAAAAGTGGACCGAATTCAAATCGATCCGGGTTCTGCACTAAGTGTCGTACCCAGAAGGTTGATGCAGCTGCTAGGGATCTCCCTCCATCGTCTGACACCAACCAACACGTCAATATATGGGTTCAATGCCAATAATAGCAGCCCCCTCGGGAAGATTCGACTCCGATGCTAAATTGGAGATCTAAGGACGGAGGTTACATGCTATGTTATTGATGCAGATACCTCCTACAATATTCTACTAGGACGACCTTGGATTCATGCTTACATGATCGTCCCGTTGACTCTTCACCAATGCATGAAATATTGCAATGAGGAAGGAGAAGTCCGGACACTAATTGAAGATAAGCAACCTTTCAAAGGACTGGAGAATTACTTCATAGATGTTTCACTCTACAAACCAGCTCATGAAATCTCCAATGATGATCCTGGCAAGCCTCAAAACCCTGATGAAAGTGGTAACGAGGCAGACACGGAGTATGAACCTTTTGAAGAGGATGATGGGGGTGATTATGAAATTAACCCCAATCTAGATTTTACTCTTAGTTTTGATAATATAGTGGATGTAATAGAGAGTGAATGGGTTATTAATGAAAATGTAAAGTTAGTCTACGAGCATGCTGTAGCTACTGAATCTGAGCCCTCTTGTACCTCCACCGAAGCGGATGACCCGACCGAACTTGAAGTTCTGGCGGCATACCATTTGCCCCTCAGGTCTTCCCTCCTCTCTCAATTAAAAATAACCGAGGATCAAGGGCACTTCTTTGAAGTGCCTCCCCGACAAAAGTCCCAAAGGCCGATCATGTTCGGCAAAGTGGTCACGTCGTCTCGACAAAAACAAAGTAGTGAAAGTGATGAACAGACATCACCCCAATTTCATATGTATGAACAAAGATCCCGACAGATGATGGAAAAGATGGGATATAACTTTACCCAGAAGCCGGAATTAAACTTTGGAAAAGGGCGACGGAATCTCATACCCTCGTTTAGACCAAGAGGAAAGAGTCCTGATTATTATCAGAAGACCCGCAGGGGGTTGGGCTATGTGTCTACTCCACCCTCATCGCCATCCAATGATGAAGAGAGATCTTCGGATAAAGAAGAAACATCTTCGCCCGACCATGATTCGGATATAAGCAGCGGTGCTTGGTTTCAGCCTTTGACAGCCAATATGGTTTCAGCTGCGCCAGAAAGTGACGAGGAACCAATCGACGTTCAAGATGATGCTTGGGCTAGGCATATAGATACTCTCTGGGATGTCCGCTTTGAACAGCGTGACCCGCCCACAGAAGACAAATTAATACAAGTTAACATGGGAACGGAAGAAAATCCAAAACCCATTTCCATAAGCGACACACTAACTCCTTTAGAAAAGGAGGAACTTATATCTCTTATCAAAGAGTATATAGATGTATTCGCATGGAGTTATGAAGATATGCCTGGGCTTGACCCTCAAATTGCCACACACCGGTTAAATATTAAAGAAGATGCTAAGTCTGTCAAACAACAGCAAAGGCATTTTCGACAGGAACTGATGGAGGCAATAGTTGCTGAAGTCAACAAACTTATACAATTCGGATTCATCCGAGAAGAGCAGCATCCTGACTGGGTGGCTAACATAGTGCCGGTTCGCAAAAAAATGGCAAAATCCGGATATGCATAGATTTTCGAGATCTGAACGCTGCATGTCCCAAGGATGAGTTTCCATTCCCCATCACCGATGTGATGATTGATAATACTTGCGGTTATGAGAGGATATCCTTTATGGATGGCTTCTCAGGTTATAACTAAATTAAAATGCACCCGGATGATGAGAAGCATACAGCTTTCAGAACGCCGCTGGGGGTATACTGTTATACGGTGATGCCATTCGGATTAAAGAACGCAGGTGCCACTTACCAACGCGCAATGAGTGTCATATTCAAGGAACACCTGCGCAGAACAGTGGAGTGCTATGTGGATGACTTAGCAGTCAAAAGCAAAAATAAAGAAGATCATCTTCATGATTTAAGAGTGGTCTTCGATCTTATGCGGAAACATCATCTGAAGATGAATCCCACTAAGTCATTTATGGGGGTGTCGAGTGGAAAATTCCTTGGATTTATAATAACTTCAAAAGGAATTTTCCTCGACCCTGAGAAGGTAAAAGCGATTAGCGAAATACCGCCTCCCCGCAATCTCAAGGAATTAAGGGGATTACAGGGAAAGCTCGCCTATATTCGACGCTTCATTTCCAACCTATCTGGACGATGCCAGCCGTTCTCAAAACTTATGAAAAAGGGAGTTTCTTTTATATGGGATGAGGCATGTCAGTAGGCATTTGATGACCTCAAGAAGTACCTTACTAGGCCTCCTGTACTTATGGCACCAGCCCATGGGCAGCCCTTCCTCATATATGTGAGGGCCATGGATAATGCCTTAGGCGTATTACTGGCTCAATATAATGAGCACGGCCATGAACATGCCCTCTACTTTTTAAGCAGAATAATGATTGGGGCCGAACAGCGGTATACCCCGATTGAAAAGGAATGTTTAGCCCTAGTGTTCGCCGTTCAAAAAATGCGACACTATCTCTCTGGGCAAACGATTCATGTCATATCACGGGTTAATCCCCTGAAGATTCTGATGACAAAACCAGGGGCTTTAAATGGCCGACTGGCAAAATGGGCCCTGCTATTGTCGCCCTATGACATACACTTCGTTCCTCAAAAGGCGACGAAGGGACAGGCAATTGCTGATTTTCTTGCAGACCACCCAATTTGGTCCAAATTAAAGCAGACATCAGAAATCAACACAGTTACTGGAGAACAGCCTTGGCAAATGTTCTTTGATGGTGCCGCGAGACGATCTGTTACTGGAGTGGGGGTTGTGCTAATATCTCCACATAAACATATATTGCCTAACAGTTACTCATTAACAGAACCGTGCACGAATAATGTAGCGGAGTACAACGCACTCATTATCGGCTTAAAAATAGCTCTGCAACTGGGGGTGAACCATCTAGAGGCATATGGAGACTCTAAGCTCATCGTCAATCAGATGACAGGTGAATATGAAGTCAGACATGAAGCCCTCATCCCCTATTATCAGCTAGCCATTGAACTAGCTAGATATTTTGAACAATTCTACATATCTCATATATCTCGGAATGAGAATGTATACGCAGATGCCCTTGCCGCATTAGCTGCAACATTGGCAATCCCGCCAGGTGAGGTTAAAAGCATCACCATTGAAAGCAGGGAGCTCCTTCATCCAGATACTCTTCTTCAAAATAAAGAAGTATGCCAAGTAGGCCTAATCCTGGAGCCCCGTGATTGGCGATTTCCGTTTGTGGATTACGCTTTGCATGGGATATTATCAGAAGATCCTAAGGAGGCCACCTCTATAAAGAGGAAGGCCCAAAGATTTTATTATGACCATAAACTTCAGACTTTATATAGAAAGTCAAGATATGGTCTGCTACTACGCTGCATATCAAAAGCGGAAGCAGAAGAAGTGCTGAGAGAAACACACGATGGAGTTTGTGGAGCTCATCAGCCCGGTCCTAAACTTGGAGACCGTATAAGAAGGCTAGGGTACTACTGGCCGAACATGATCACGGAAGCAATGGCATACGCTAAACGATGTCATGCATGCCAAGTTCATGCTAATTTTATTCATCAACCCCAAGAATACTTGCACAATACTGTTGCAAGTTGGCCATTTGAAGCGTGGGGATGGATATTGTGGGGCCTATAACTCCCCCGTCATCTAGAGGACATCGGTTTATTCTTGCAATAACCGATTATTTTTCAAAGTGGGTCGAAGCTGTGCCCATGAAAGAAGTGAAGACGGCAGATGTAATCAAGTTCGTCAAGCATCACGTCATTTACCGCTTCGGTGTACCCCGACGGATTATTCATGATAATGGTCCGCAATTTATCAGTCAGGGATTCTCCAGATTCTGCAATAAGTTCAGAATCAAAGATATCGCTTCAACGCCATATAACCCTGCAGCTAATGGGTTGGCCGAAGCCTTCAACAAGACGATTATTAAACTCCTTCGGAAGTTCGTCTCTTCTAATAAACGAGATTGGGATGAGAAGCTAGGAGAGTGTCTGTGGGCTTATCGCACCACTGTTCGCACCCCTACAAAAGCTACTCCATTCTCTTTGGTCTATGGAAGCGAGGCCGTCTTGCCTCTCGAAGTCCAGATACCATCATTAAGAGTGGCTTTAGCCACAAGGATGACGACAGAAGAGCGCCATCAGCAAAGATTGCAAGAACTAGAGGCGTTAAATGAAAAACGTCTCAGGGCTCAACAACAAATTGAGTTGTATCAAGCCCAAATATCTCAAACGTTCAATAAGAACGTCAAATCAAGGACCTTTAAAAAAGGAGACTTGGTTCTGGTTGTTAAAAGGCCAATGGTGCTAACCCACAAGACTAAGGGTAAGTTTGAACCCAAGTGGGAAGGACCGTTTATTGTGGAAACTGTATACTCCAGTGAAGCCTATCGCTTAATGAATCAAGATGGCGACAGGATGATGATGCCAATCAATGGCAAATTTCTGAAGAAATACTATTCTTAGTACTCTTGGAGATACGCGTCTTCCTTTTTCCTAGGCATGCGCAGTTTGGCGCCTCTGACCTAAACCCTGGTGTGCTTGGTTCTCAAGTTTGAACCACCATCAGTCTTTTCTTAGGCATGCGCAGTTTGGCACCTCTGAGCTAAACCCTGGTGTGTTTGGTTCTCAAGTTTGAACCACCTCCAGACTTTTCTTAGGCATGCGCAGTTTGGCGCCTCTGACATGAACCCTGGTGTGTTTGGTTCTCAAGTTTGAACCACCTCCAGACTTTTCTTAGGCATGCGCAGTTTGGCGCCTCTGACCTAAACCTTGGTGTGCTTGGTTCTCAAGTTTGAAGCACCATCAGTCTTTTCTTAGGCATGCGCAGTTTGGCGCCTCTGACCTAAACCCTGGTGTGCTTGGTTCTCAAGTTTGAATCACCTCCAGACTTTTCTTAGGCATGCGCAGTTTGGCGCCTCTGACATAAATCCTGGTGTGCTTGGTTCTCAAGTTTAAACCACCATCAGTCTTTTCTTAGGCATGCGCAGTTTGGCGCCTCTGACCTAAACCCTGGTGTGCTTGGTTCTCAAGTTTGAACCACCATCAGTCTTTTCTTAGGCATGCGCAGTTTGACGCCTCTGACCTAAACCTGGTGTGTTTGGAGTGCCCAGTTCAAGTTACGCGAGAGAGCCTTGAACCGCCTCCAGTTTGGTTCTCAAGTTTGAACCACCATCAGTCTTTTCTTGGGCATGCGCAGTTTGGCGCCTCTGACCCAAAGCTGGTGTGCTCAGTTCTCAAGTTTGAACAGCCCCCAGTCTCTCTTTTAGGCATGTGTAATTAAGCGCCTCTGACCTAAAAGATATGAGTTGCCCAACGCCGACTAGGCAATGGGAAGAGAACCAGTTTCTCGCCAACCCATCATACTGGGGTAAAAGTATGAATTGCCCAACGCCGACTAGGCAATGGGAAGAGAGCTAGTTTCTCGCCAACCCATCATACTAGGGTAAAAGTATGAATTGCCCAAACGCCGACTAGGCAATGGGAAGAGAACCAGTTTCTCGCCAACCCATCATACTGGGGTAAAAGTATGAATTGCCCAACGCCGACTAGGCAATGGGAAGAGAACCAGTTTCTCGCCAACCCATCATACTGGGGTAAAAGTATGAATCGCCCAACGCCGACTAGGCAATGAGAATAGAACCAGTTTCTCGCCAACCCATCATACTGGGGTAAAAAGTATGAGTTGCCCAACGCCGACTAGGCAATGGGAAGAGAATAAATTTCTCGCCAACCCTATCATACTGGGGGTAAGAGTATGAGATCAACTACCCAATGCTGATTAAAGGCAAAAGGGGAGAGGAGATTAATCTCTCGATAACTCACCATGTTGAGGGGAATAACATGGCTAGCCCAACTTAAACGGTAGTTGGTAAAGGCTAATCAAACCCGTTGACAGCTGGGGATTTGCTAAAAATCCCATAAAACCTGTCATGTTAAATTCTTACCTCTGACAGTACAACTTGGAACGCTTTGCATGAAAACAGAGAAAACTGCTTCTTGATGGCAAGTTATTTGTTGTGCAAGAAGATTTCCTAGCCAACTAATAAAAGAATCAAAAAGTAGTTATCCTTATTCATCATTTAAAAGGAATGGGGTTACAAAAGAAGTCTGAGAACCAATGAAGACCTTTCTTTTATTACAAGTTCTCATTACAAAAAAGGAATGAAGAATAAAAGAAAACTATGGATCTCCGAGATGCTTTAACTTACTCATCGCTTCGTCAACCACTCGACGACGAGTTGCCTCTATAGAGTGTTGAGCCTGCCGGAGCAGATCATCATCATTCATTCCAACTTGCTGGATGAGATGCTGGCGAGACTCTTCTATAGTACGGCTTCTTGTTGTCTCCTCCTGATCAACTTGCTCCCGTCGAAGGATCAGCGCTTCCCGCTTCTTAACGGCTTCCCCTAATTGAAGCTCGCTCTCTACCAAGATCGCCCGAGCATTAGCAATGGCCTCCTGGGCGCTGAGAATGGAAGCCTGGCTCCCCTCAATTTCAGAGTTCACCAAGTCCAAACCTCTAAGAATGACTCCCAACTAGCCTGGAACCCTGCTAACGCTTGAGACCACTCTTCTTCTTGGCGCTTCAATTCTTCTCGACGAGCAACCAACTCCGCCTGAAGACGAGCCCATTCAATCCCAGTAATCGACTCAACATCCGCTTGGTAAACTGTGTTGAGTATGTTCATTTGCTCTTCCAAAATTCCAAAACGGGCACAGTAAGGAGCTGCTCGATCTCGTCCTCCAGTTTCTTCGATGTTTTCCAGATAGCGGAATAACAGTGGATGCGCGAAGTTGAAGAAATCGTGGCCAGTAAGGACCATCTCGATACATCTCCTTAGCAAACGCATAAAATCGGTGACACTGAGGTTGAAAAGTTCTTCAAGAGGATTTGCAGTGCCAACAGACAAAGCAAGTAATGCTAAGGAAGATGTCGCAGGCAGGGGAGCAGTGGCTACCAGTGTTGAAGAAGAAGCCCGTCCTTGTACCTGGTTCATGACATGCGGGGCCAGTAAAGCCAATGCAGATCTGGTGGAATCAGGAACCTGAGAAGGAGGGCTGCTAATACAAGTCACCCAGGGAGCGCCTCCAACATGAGAAGATGAGGGGGTATCTCCACCAGAAGTTCCTCCGATGGCAGAAGAAACTTCAAATGAGAACTTTAAGTTCTCCTCATCCCCGACTGGAAGATTAGAAATTGGAGGAATTACAGGTATCTCAACAGCCATTATAGTAGAAGGCGTTAGAATCGCTGATCGAGAAACAGAAGGTACTCCAACGACCGTGGGAAATGTCTCAGTGGAACAGACTGGCGTTGGAGATGGCATGCTAGGAGAAGGTGTAGCCTCCTTAGCAGCAGCTGCGATAATGATCTCAGTTCTCTCATCACTTCCAGTTCGTCAATTGAGGGAATTGAAGAGGGAACAGAGGCAGGAGCCGGTGTAGAATAATCAGCCGCAAATTCTCCAGCAGAGCTACCCACACCACCAACGGAGCCGGAATAGTCCATCCTATCGTCAGACTCTACTTGGGTAGTCGAATGCATTGGCGAGAGAAGTTGATCACCTGCATCTACTTGGGTAGTCGAATGCATTGGCGAGAGAAGTTGATCACCTGCATTTCGGAAGACCATAAAAGCAGTGTTACATTAAAATAATAACGGGAAAAAGATAAAATGCTAAAGGCCATACCAGGCGATACAAGTCCAGTTGTCGGACTTGAAGGGGGAGCCATTGTCGTTTCCAGCAACGTACCCGTCTCGCTACCCGTTAGTTGCGCCACAGGTTCTGCCACAGGCCTTACGGCCAAAGGGGCTGAAACCTCAACAACACTTGGAGCTTGAGCAGGTTCATTCTCCCTTGCCGACGCTGGGGGTAGAACTGAAGCCAACAAGTCTGAAGCAAGTTTGATAGCCACTTCTTGGGGGGCTATCAAGATTTCCTGCGCCAATTTTTGCTTCTTACCCGGTCTTCTCTTTAAAGTGCCGCGGCGTTTGAGAGCTGGACTCAAGGGACGACTGGTAACAGGCTGGGGAGCTCCACCAGCACCAGTATTGTCATCATCATCACCGGCATCGTCGTCGGACTCGCTGGCGTCTGAAGGCTCAGCCGCGGCGCCAAGGAATTCTTCCATTCCTTTTATTCTTACTCTAGAAGCACCTTGGCGGCTAATGTAGAGGACTTCAATCTCTTTGCAACAACTGCGGTTGAAAGAGACGCCGGGCACGTTAGCATTCGCAATACTGAACCAGTTGCAAAAGCTGAGGGTCATGGCCAATTCTGGCGTCTTCTGGGGCAAGGAGAATTCAGCCTCGGTTCCGCCTGCTACAAAATGGAACCAGCCACGAGCGCCTTCGTATAAATTCCCCTCGTGAGCAAGATCTTTATTTGGATTGCCCACATAAACTTGGGAGTATCCAAACTGACGAGCAAAGCGACTCGGAGTGTATGGCTCGATCCGACACCTGAGATCTTGACGATACACCAAATGTCCGGGACGGATATTGAGAAGCCACCAGAACACTCCTGCTGATAAAGTAGTGAACTTATCTACTCCCACGACGTCCTTCAGCCTCATTCCATATTCTCCTCCAGGGAAGTCGGGGAAACACCGGAAGATCTCATAGTTCTGAAAGCCACGAAGAGTCTTCCGAATTTGAGACATATAATTCTGCTTTCATGAAGAGCGTTCATACAGCTCTACAAAGAAGCACTTTTCGCCCGAATGACGCTCTGGTGCACTCACTAAAGAAGGACAGTGCAAGACAAGCCATGCCATCAAATAGGTGTAGGGCATCTCCACCCTAGAGTTTGGAGTTTTCGGTTGGGCAGTCTCTTTCAGCTTGCCCTTTCCTTTCCCCTTGACCTTAATAGTGGGGAGGAAATCACGACAGAATACCCTCAGTCCATACTGCGAATTGCATACCATGGCGGGAAGAAGTCCAAGGGGTCGGCCATATGCTAAAAGAACTGCTGGATATACCACGGTCACTGCAATTGCTTCTTTGGGCAACGATGGTACGACACATCTCTTCAGCCACAGCATCAGAAACCTGGCAATGAGACCTCTATTGGAAACCGAAAACTGGGCTTGATAGTGGTAACTCTTGAATGAAGTGTCAGGACCGTATCCATTCTCATTGGATTCAGTGGTATAATATAATAGGTGGCAACCCTTAGCAATGCGGTGATCAATCTCTGAGCCATAGACGGGTGGATGACCATGGATAGTCGTTGAACTATCCTTAGAATTTAAATTGACAAAAAAGTATTCGGCCCATTTCTTATGACCAATACCGTGGTTACGCGCACCCGTCAAGTCAGCGCAAATACGATAATGGCACATCATCTCCCAGTATGTGGCGTAGATGTGCTCATCATTAGCCATCAACATGTTTAACTCCCCGATGGTGGGGATATACTCTTCATAGGGGATTTCACCCATGGAAAGCCCGGAGACCTCGAACATCTCGTGAAGAGCGAATCCTAACTCACCCACTGGTGTGAAGAGAGTACAAGTCTCAGGGTTATACATCTCCAAGAGGCAGTAAAAATGATAAGCACTCTGGGAAAACCCGAATTGGACATTCCTGATAGCTTTATACAAGCCAATATCCTTTAAAATGGGCTCATGGGAGTCTAGCATGTACTGAACGAGGCGGGCCCACCACATATTGTTAGAAGAATGAACCCAGCCAGGCATCCTGAAGTCGCTAGCCGGGTACTGACCATCCTTTGCCAGGAACTCACTTAAGAAAGTTCGGGCGCGAGATGGGACTTCTCCCACTGGAAGCTCCTTGCCAAATCGGTCTGGAAGCAAGCCAGTAATGCATCTGGGGGACCATCTTGATAAACCCCTTTTGCACCAAATTTGCCTGTTGGGACGCCATCTTGCTCTTGAGTCAGTCCCCACTTTAATTCCCGAGGCATCGCCAGCCTCTGAAGATAGACCAGGGGATAGCTACGGTCCATTCTGGGCAGAAACATTAGCATTTCGCCTGAGTTATATAACCAAATGCACTCCTCTTCAGAAAGGATCTCATCTGATTGATCCATCTGGTCTCCAAAGAGGAAAGCGGGTTTCTCCATCGCCTTTCTATTTAAAGTTTCGAAGGCTGCATCAGTTATGATTTCTCGCGCAGTAGTGGGGTGATACTTGATCAACTTCTCCTTGCGCTCCTGCGGGTCTGGTTTATATGAAACCAAGATAGTGGTGAAGCGAAATTGGCCTGAGGGATCAGAACCCCCGAAGTAATTCTTGTGAGGAAGAGCTTCCACTGAATACCCTATTGCAAAAAGAAGCACTAGAGTTAGAGAAGTTTCTATAAGACAGAAAAATCCTCTAAGTATGGACGCGCGAAGCTAAAAATTAGAACGCGCGAAGCTAAGAATAGCGCCGCGCGAAGTTAAAAATTAGACCGCGCAGAAGTCAAAATAGCCTCGCATTTTCAGCGCGACTGCTACTTAAAATAGCCTCGCGTTTTCAGCGCGACTGCTACATAAAATAGCCTCGTGTTTTCAGCGCGACTGCTACTTAAAATAGCCTCGCGTTTCCAATCGACTGCTACATACAATAGCCTCGCGTTTCCACGCGACTGCTACTTAAAATAGCCTCGCGTTTCCACGCGACTGCTACTTAAAATAGCCCCGCGCTTCAAAACGCGAGGATGACGCGATAACTTCGCGTAAGAAGAAAGTCAGAGACTTTTCTTCTTCTCCAAGCCTTACAGCAGGAGTACGGCGATCTCGCCGATAAAAGAGTTGATTGGTCAGTGAAGATCAAGCCAGATCACTCTAGAGATGTTTTAAAAAGTCTCGATGGAGAGATTCTTACCTCCGATAGGAGAAATGTGGGTTGGCGCGTCGCTGCCATGGCCGCCGCCACCACTGCTTGCGCCAGTTGCCGATGATGGAGCGGCGCGAGAAGTAGCACGAGTTTTGGGTGCCATTGCTGAGGAAAATCGACGGGAGATTGGGAGAAAAACTCGGTCGGAAGAAGCTCGGGTAGCCTGAACTGTGATCGCCTGAATCTCTAAGTTTCTGAAAAATTCTCAAGTAAAGTGAGAAGAAAAGGAATAGAGATTTTATTTAAAAGAGGGAAACCGCCTCTTAGAGTTCGGCGCGAATTTCGGAGAAAATGACTGGTCAGTTATTCTCCAAAACGTGAAGTTATTAGCCTCGCGTGATAAAGAAAAAAGTGAAGATATTAACTCCACGCAACTCTGAGAAACGCGAAGATAACTTGGTATTTTAGCTTCGCGTTCTCATGAAAAACTTGGATTTTTGGCTAAGTTAAAATGATCCTTATCCGATCATTTGGATTAGTAATCTAAGTCACGCAGAAGTGCCTTAGATTATTTTACCAAAATTATTGACCATCTGTTTGTTGAGCAAGCAAAATTATTGAAGCTAACAGATAGAGAGGAAAATAATTTGCTCTTTATTCATAAAAGAAGAGATTATAAAGAGGGAGTTATAGCTCTCCCAAAAGCTTTTACATGATCAACTCATCAATAAACAAACAGTAAGCTTTCTCTACGGGGTGTTGAAGCTCAGTTCCCTGGTTCACATGCAAAAGGACTCCAGACTTCTCTACGGGGTATTGAAACTCAGTTCCCTGTTTCACACGTAAAAGATCTCCTCTGCAAATGTCAACTAGGATCTGTCATCCGAAATGAAGCACGAGAGGAAAGGAAAGTGCTGCATTGAAGCACAATTCTACACTGCAAGTGCTGCAGCTCCTTATTTACAGCCCCTTCAGGAGTTTATCTCTCGGAGCCAGAGCTTGAAACCTGCAACTATATTGTAAAGCGTATGCTTCTGACTTCCTTAGAGTCACTTCTGCTGATGAAGATCGATGGATCCACATACATTCCTCTTCAGAAAGGTTTGGACTTACTGCAAAAAGAACAGAGTTTCCAAAAGAGTGAAAACGCGGAGCTAAGCTAACTCCGCGCACAATTGAAGAAATAGCCTTGCGCTTTAAACGCAGAGGATGATGCGATAACTTCGCGTAAAGGAGGGACAAGATTTCTTTCTGCTCTTTCCTTCTTTTTCAAATTCATCGCGACTGCTAATCAAAAATAGCCTCGCAATTCATCGCGACTGCTAATCAAAGATAGCCTCGCAATTCATCGCGACTGCTAATCAAAGATAGCCTCGCAATTCATCGCGACTGCTAATCAAAGATAGCCTCGCAATTCATCGCGACTGCTAATCAAAGATAGCCTCGCAATTCATCGCGACTGCTAATCAAAGATAGCCTCGCAGATTAAGCCCCGCGTTTCAAGCACAGGGGATAACGCGATAACTTCGCGGGTGGATTAAACCAAGCCGAAACATCTCAAGAATGGTTCTTAGAAGCCCAAGAGTTAAGGTTTTTACCTTCGAAAGACGCTGCATAGACTGGTTCACCGTCGCGTCTACCTTCACGGCTGCTGCCATCAACGCCGGCCAACTTGCGAAAAGCCAAACTCCTCTGGAGAGACATCCTATGGAGAATTGAACGAAGATCAGTTGAAGATCATTCGTGAGTCACTCGAGTTCTCAGAAATTCTTCGGATGAGATGAAGAAGAAGATGAGCCGGGAGCTCTATTTAAACAGAATTTCCGTCGCTTGGTATTCGGTGTGGAAACTCAGGGTAATTAATAATATAATTACTCATTTCACTGAAGACGAAGTGAAGCTGATTAGCTCCGCGTAAGTGAGCATAACGCGAGATAGACTTGGTATTCTAACTCCGCCTTTCAGTTTAAATATCCAAAGTATTTCAAAATCTGCTGAAGTCTAAGCCATTTTGAAAACTTTGGAGGGGGTTCTGTTGGCAGTGAAGATTTCTAAGTTAAAAAGATTTTCCACAACAAAACGCGGAGCCAATTCAGTAGCCCCGCGTTTGGTAATATTAACCCTGCGTTTGAATAAAACGCGGAGATGTTTAATAGCTCCGCGTTGATTCCGCAGTCTGGTTTGTATTAGCCTCGCATTTGAGTAAAATGCGGAGATAATCAATAACTCTGCGTTAGCTCCGCACACTGGTTATTTAGCACCGCGTTACGCGAGAGAGTCTTGAACGAATCAAAACCAGAGAAGATCGTCTATATTCGGCCGATATCTTTAAAAGAGAAGATTTCAACGTACCGATCGTCCAAAGGAACTACTATAGATCCCATCGCCACAGATCCCACAATATTGTAAAAGAGAGAGATTGAACTATAAAATCCTCTCGTTTGTTCTTTTTTTTTATCTCTTGTTCACTTCTATTGTAATCTAAGATGTGTTCAATGGAAGGAAGCGAAGAAACTTTTGCGACGAACAGAAACAATTTGCATACCATTTAAAATATCTTGAGATTTAGATTGCAAAACTTGACAAAGTATATCAGTGATCTCCATAATTCCGTTCATAAGAAACAAACTCAAATGAGGTTAATACCTTATATGCGGAATCTGCATCTCCTCATTGAGGAGTAATTCCATGATATATAATATTAAGTAAAACTATACATGTTGCACTGAATATTTTTATCAAACTTGAAATTGACTTTAAATGAGAGCTCCAATGAGTATCTCCAGCTCGCTGTAAGATGCCAATTTGTTTGAACCCCTTTTCCGTCTTCAATTCATCAATTGAGATCATATATGCAATATCATTAGCTTAGGCTATTTTCAATTCATCATTCCATTTACATAAAGCACCAACAATATTAATTATTGAAGTAAATTTAGTAAAGAATTGATCAATAGGAATAACTTCTTTTGAAGCTGCTACTAGCACTAATTGTAATTGATGTGCAAAACAATGAATATAGCAGGTTTGTGGATAGTCATTCAAAACCAAAGCTTGCAATCCATGCAATTCACCCCGCATATTACTTGATCCACCGTAATCTTGGCCTCTAATATTTTGAACATTTAGATTATTGTGTGACAATACATTATATAGAGCATTTTTTGAAGTCTCTGTCATAGTATCCATTATATAAACAAGCCCAAAAAATCTTTCTCGCACAAAACCATTTTTATCAACAAACCTTAACACAATTGTCATTTGCTCTTCCTTTGATTCATCACGAGCTTCATTAATAATTACACAAAACATCCTATCACCAATTTCAGCACGAATTTCCTTTTTTACTTTAGTAGAAAAGACATGCAAAATTTTCTTTTGAATTAATGGTGATGTATAAGAGGCATTTTTGGATGCTTCATCCAATACTTTAGTAATATTATGATTATATGAACCCAACAAAATTAACATTTTAAGAAAATTTCCACGATTTATAGAACCAGAACTTTCATCACGACCACGAAAAGCATAATCCTAAAATGCAAGCTATCTCACTATATCAATTGATACTTTTAATCGGAGTCGATTATTTTTAATTTGTTCAGATGTAAAATTTTCCACAACCTGTTGAATATGTTGAGACTGATTCATCAAATTCTTATATAATCTTTCAGAAATATTATGAAAGGAGTTAAAATCTTTTCCTACATGATTTACAAAAGCAAAATTTTTTCCATTTCAAACCTTCCAACTCTTAAATCTATCAACAATGAATGTAATTTGTCCAGCATACCCAGAGCCAAATAGTTTATTAAAAAGAAAACAAGGCAAATAAAATGTTGCATCTTTTGTAGGTGAATATTCTAGCCATAAAGGAAATAGTTTGAACCATGAAGACTGAAAACTGTGAAGATGAGTTACTGATCCAGATTTTAGATAATTCGAAAGTATAGGCTGGTATGAATCATTCTTTATATAAGCTCGCCAAATTTCATCTCTTTAATTAACAGGATAATTCCAAATCTAAGTACGTAATACTAGATTGAATTCTAAAAAATTGACTTCAATTTTCGAAGATTTTGCTGGAGGATTTTTAGAAATTGAGACTTCAATATTAGAGGCTGGTATGGCTAGATCGCTAGCATTATTTTTTAGACAATTTGTATCTTTTCTTAGAAAAAAAAACTATCTATTGTAGTTATAGACAATTATTTAGAGTATAAAATCTGCACAGAAAATAACAAAACTTTTAAATTAAAAAAAATATAATATTTATTATTGGTAATCAAAAGTGCAAAAAGTAAAATAAATTAAATATCAAGCATTAATTGACTTCATAATTTATCTAACTAAAAAATTAGTTATTATTTAACTTTAGCTTTAAATTTTACTTATACATTTCATCAAACAAGTAAATAACGACAATAAGTTGACAATATATTTAATTTAATACTAGAAATTTACTTATATTTAAGTTGACAATAAGTTGACAATATATTTAACTTAATAGAGGAGATGATGAAAGAGAATCACAATAATTACGTATAGTAATTAAAAAAAATTAATGGATCACTGAGTAACATATCAATCCAATTTTAAAAAATAAAATAAGTAACAATATAACATTTAAAAGAAAAATATTCAAATTAGAACTAAATAACCCGTTGATTTTCGATCTCGACGACTTTGTAATTTCAAAACTTTACCACGAGAAATATTTCTCTCTCTTCATGCAAGCTACGCTTTTAAATAAATTTTATTTTTTTCTTGGATGAAAAACGAGCGACGCACTTTGATAAAATATTTTCTTTAGAATAGAAAATAATTCCCCAAATAATTTCACGGATTGCCTTCTAGATTTAATTAGATTGGTCATGTATACTAGTAACTAACTAAGTCCAATTATTATAACTAACCATAAACCCATATTAAGAAACTTGGGCCTTGGGTCAATAGTTAGAAATGATTTTGGATTTTGGGGGCCTCTCTTTTCATGCGATACTTTTGCAAAAATTTTATTTTTCTCTTGCTTGAAAAACAAGCAAAGCACTTGGATAAAATTATTTCTCTAGAATAGAAAATAATTTCCTCTAGTTGGCATTCACCTTGCGGCTGCGGCGGTAGTGTTTTATTCGTTTCAAAGATTGCCCTTTAGATTTAATTAGATTGATCAAGTATTAATAGCTAACTAAGTCCAATTATTATAACTAACCATAAGCCCATGTTGTGAAACTTGGGCCTTGGGCCAATAGTTAGAAATTATTTGGGATGGGTCCCTCCGCAGTCATTACTTGGTTACGTCCCTGTCCAAGTGACAATATGAAGATTAAGCAATAATGAAAGCATGCATATAAAAGTTGGATAAATATATTGGTAAATAACTTTAGCTATTTTATGTAAAACGAAAAGTTGGATAAGTACATGCTAGATTATAAAAGTACAGTGAATACTTACCAAGAAGCAGTTATCAATATTGTTTCAAGAGGTAGCTTTACATAGAATTATTAGAACACATCATGTGTGAAGCTAGATTTATTATTCGAAATGATATTGGAACACTGATAAGGAAACACTAATAAGGGCTGATAGTTTTCTAGTGATTGGTATGTTAGTACATAATATGGAGATTAGATTAATAAGAGGTGTTCGTTTGGTTCTCACTCCTTTCATAGTTCACTTGAGACTGGTTGTAATTACTTAGAGATGTTCAACATCTAAGAGCTTGTTTTGATCATGTGTGTTCGGCATAATTGGAGGAAGAGAAACATGTGTACCAATTATATGGCTAGTAAATATTCTATGTTGGATACTTGAATAATGTGAAATGGAACTTTTCAGAATTTCCTTGTGAAGCTTGTTATGAGGGATGTTTCTAGTGCTCGGTACGAAGAATATAGTTCTTAAGGACATGATCTAGCAATTAGCACATCCCACCTATTGAACCTTCTCCCAGTTCATTTGAAGGAGATGATATTTTTGAATCACACTTAGCCAGCTTTAAAAGAGCTAATTAGAAAATTAGAGAACAAAATGTGTTGTTTAGGACATAACTAAGTAAGAAAGCCAACTTCAATATAGCATATGAGGCATGATGACTTCGTTCCTTTCAGAAGATCGTGGGTCTAAATTTCGTTTCAACAATATAAATGAATATTTTCGAATAATTTGCTGAGCCATGCTGAAAAGAGAGACATGCTTGATTTTTTTTTTTGGGTTAATAGAAGGAAAATGAGATGATTATGAGATATTAGTGCAAATGGTTAATACAAATTAGAAACTTAAGAGTGAATATGTATTGATTAAGACCCTACCATAATCAAACTTGTTAATGGTTAGGCCATAAATTCAGACCTATAAAATCCAGTTGGACTGGGACCGAATATTGAAAATACCCATTTGAAAAAGTTTGATTCTATAAATTAAAGTCTAATGTGCAAGTTTAGCTTACAAAATTGCGGGAAAATTTAGAGTTGAAATTGATTAGGTTAGGTTTGATAATTTCTCAAATGGATTTGGACAAATATCACCCACAGGTATACTCTTTCAAGTTTTCAAATTTTAACTAATTTACTAAGAATAACAGATAGAATACCGATACTAAACTATATAGATGAATACTTTAAAAATTTGATGGGGCAGGATGAGGAACATGTTATTTCATTGAACCAGAGTATCTAAGGAGAGTCAACAGACCTTCACGACCTAGAAGGGATATCACAGAAGGAGAGATCAAGAAAGCAATTTAGGAAGTAGGCCAAGATAAAGCACCTGGATTAAATGGTTATCCAATATTCTTTTATAGGAGACACTGGGAGGGTATTAAGGGATATATTATGGCACTAATCGAAGAAATTAATCAAGAAACAGTAAGAATGGATAGACTAAAATATGCTTGCATAGTTCTCATTCCAAAGAAGGAATATGCTGAGAGAATATCAGATTACAAGCCAATTTCGCTCTTGAATTGTACGGTAAAAATCTTCTCAAAAATATTAGACTCGACACGGGCTCTATGGCTACAAGAGTTTGTGGGGACTATCAGATGGATTTTTATAAAAAGAAAGAATATAATGGATGGGGTTGTAATCACATAGGAAGTTGTACACCAAATAAAGGAACAAAGTAAGGAGAGTTTTATTCTGAAACTGGATTTTGAAAAAGTATACTACAGAGTGAGTTGTTTATGTCTTATAGAGGTGCTGAGCTCTAGGAACTTTGGACCAAAATGGGTAGGATGGATCACAAGATTGTCAGAGTCAGGTAAGACATTAATTAGTTGTAATGGATGTATTGGGAAAGAGATTAAGCATAGGAAAGGACTTCGACAAGAGGACTCGCTATCACCGCTTCTATTCACGTTGATCGCAGATGGTTTGAATGCAATAATTGCTAAAGCAAAATAAGCAAGACAAATAAGAGGATTACTAGTCATAAGAATTATCAAAATTACAAATCTTAAATATGCAGATGATACAATAATTTTTAGTAGAAAAGAGATAGAAGAGGTAGTGATATGGACGTGGATCCTTATACTTTTGAGATGTGGTATGGTCTGAACATCAATTATGAAAAAAACCAGATATTCTTTACAGGGAAGGTGAACATGAAAGCAGTGACAGTAGAAAAAAATCCTAGGCTACAGTAAAGAAGAGTTTCTAATGAAATATCTGGAAGTTCCATTAAGGAGATTGAAGTTAAAGAAGGAAGATTGGACGGAAATGATAGAGAGAATACAAAAGAAATTAGAGGGACTGTAGATACCAAAAAAAAAAAAAAAAAAAAAAAAAAATCAAATTTGCTAAGTGGGCACACCCGCGGGTTGCACCCGCGGGAGCCCCCGCGGGAAGCAACCCGCGGGAGCACCCGCGGGTTGCAACCCGCGGGAACCCCCGCGGGAAGCAACCCGCGGGAGAATTCCCGCGGGTTGCAACCCGCGGGTAGCCACCCGCGGGAGGATTCCCGCGGGTGGCAACCCGCGGGAGCGATCCCGCGGGTTGCCACCCGCGGGTTGTTTTCCGTTCTTTATTTCCTGTTGATTTATTTCCTTGGACTGATAATCCGTGATCCGCTTTTTCAGGAGAGAATTGAGTCAGATTTCGAGCTTTTTCGGTTTATAAAATACAGGAATTTAACGGGAGAGGGGACTTTGGACTTTTGACTTTTGGATTCTTGGACTTTGGGAAGATTTCGGGCGAGCTCGCGAGATCAAAGAAAAGAGCAGAGCCATCTTCTCCTGGTCGGACTGTCAACGGAGGCAGCAACGAGACTCCACCGCCACCCGAACCCACATAAAAAAGGAAATAAACTAATATTCCCGTTCTTGTAATTCTTCGGAATTTTTGTAATCTCAAATCTTCGTTGTAATCAAATAATTTTGCAATGGAATCAAAGATTCAATTTTCGGGCGTACAAGAACTGGCGACCACAGTGGGAGCTCCTGTTTACCACAGAGAATTTGGTGGCGCAGTCCGACCGGGTGCCGATTGGCTCAATGGTTGAGACGCTGGTCATAGAAGTTGACCAGCAAAAATATGAGGAATTTCTTTCCTCCTCTGATTCGGAGCCTAGGCGTCATCGCCGGGTGACGATGAAAAAAGGTGAGGCGTCCTCGCCCACCGGAAAGGCGTCATCGCCTATGAGAATTTATGAGGCGTCATCGCCCGTTCGAACTGACAGGACGTCATCGTCTGTCAAGAACACGGCATTATCGCCCATTCCAAAGTCAAGCCAAAAGTCAAACCAGTCTCTGACCCGCTCTCAGAGGAGAAACCTGAGGCGTAAGGCCCAGCGGGCCCGCCTCAACAGTGCCTCTGGAAAATTGCGGTCAGAAAATCCAGATCAGGAAACATCGGGAAGAAAAAATTCCAAAAAATGAAAATCCGCAGGCAGAAGTGCGGGTTGCACCGCACGGGGGCAACCCCGAGGTTGCAACCGCGGGTGGAAACCCGCGGTTCCAACCGCGGGTTGCACCCCGCGAGGGCAACCCCGCGGTTGCAACCGCGGGTGGAAACCCGCGGTTCCAACCGCGGGTTGCACCCAGCGGGTGCAACCCCGCGGTTGCAACCGCGGGTGGAAACCCGCGGTTCCAACCGCGGGTTGCAACCGCGGGTGGAAACCCGCGGTTCCAACCGCGGGTTGCACCCCGCGGGTGCAACCCCACGGTTGCAACCGCGGGTGCAAACCCGCGGTTCCAACCGCGGGTTGCACACCGCAAGTTGCAACCCGTGGGTTGCACTCCGCAGAAAAAATCAAGGGTTGGTTCTGGTGTCTATTCGGGCACGCGCGCAGTGAGCACACAGCGCACATCTAACTTTTTGGTTACTCTCTCAGGTGTACCATCCCGTTCCTCTACAAACAAATATAAGGATGTGCTCATGAACTCACCTGAGGATAGGTCTTCAAATTTCTCTTCGGATGAACATATTCATGATAGAATCCTCCAAATCCCGAAGAACAAGTCAGATGCGTACGAGGCCTGTACAACTGCGCAGGCCAGCACACACTCCAGAAGAATTCGCAGAAGGGTTGGAGAACAATCTAATGCTGGAAAAGAGCTCAGCCCTGAAATATTACAAACTCTCCAGTATTATGAACCAAATTTGAGACGCAAAATACGTCAAGATGCAAATAGAGAGGAGAAGATACCTCAAGACTTGAGAGAATTCCTCAATTGGAAGAAGAACTCTGCACAGAATACTCCTCAATGCCAATGCGAACAGTTAATCTCAACTGTTCTATCAAACTGCGAGTGCCATCCGAGACGATCCGTTTTTGAGCGGATCACCGAACCTAAAAGAATACGGACGGTGAAAAAGACATACTCTGGGACCGATCTACCTGCTGCCTCATCAAATATGGTTAATAAAAGCAAAAAGGTGGTCGGAAACAACCTTTCGGATAAGGAAATTACTCCAGGGTCAAAAGGAGTTTCTATCGAACCAGAGGGCGCGCTTCTAGAAGAAGTCTCTGAAAGGCTTGAGAGACAAGAAAAACGTCTCGAACAGCACGAGGAGACCATAGAAGAAATGAAACAACTTTTGATTGAGTTGCTGGCTCAAACTAGAAAGAACCAATCATCGCCGTCCATTTCTAGTCGGTAGAAAGGAAAACGGCCTGTCCAAATAAATGAAGACAACGAAGACGAAGATGAAGAAGTGCCTCCTCATTCAAGAGAGGAAGAGGAAGTGAAAGTTATCCTCAATCCTCACGCAGAGAAAATAGAGAAGATGGAGAACCAATTACAAGCTCTTCTTCATCGCAAAAAGCTACAAGAGGTGGGGGTAGTCCGTCCATATCCCGTAGAATGGGAGACCGTACCCTATCCTGCAAAATATAAATCGTTGAATCTTCAATCATTCGACGGTAAAAATTCGCCGCAGCAACACATCTTCTATTTCCTCTCACAGACAGGACATTTCATGGGGAATGATCCAACTATGACTAGGATATTTGCGAGCACTTTACGGGGGCCCGCATTTACCTGGTTTATGCAACTTCCCCAGGGAACAATTAAATCTTGGGCTGATGTAGAACGTGAGTTCCTAGCCCGATTCTTTGAAGATGATACAGAAGTCTCCATATTATCTTTGCTAGCAGCGAAGCAAGAAGAAGGCGAAACGGTCAAAACTTATGTCGAGCGGTTCCGAGAACTTTCTGTTCGATGCCCACATGGCATGACGTAGGATACGCTTGTGAAAACCTGCAGACATAACTTGTTGACCGATATCCTAGACAAGATGGGTTCGGTCGAATCCAAGTCATGGAAGGATCTGCTTACGCAGGACGAACAGGCCGAAGAAATACTTCGACGTCTTGAAATGCAACAGTCTGCAACCGGAGACGGTGCAAACGAATCTCCATTCCATTTTTCCCGTTCAAAAGGGAAAGACATAACGGCAATGGCGGTAGAAAGTACACTGAAGCAGAAACCATGGCCAACTACAAGCAACACAGCAAAGTCGCCCAGACTTCAAAAGCAGTATTCGTTCAAGGATGAACATACTGCTACTATGTTCAATCTGCTCAGCAAACGCAAGATGCTTAAATTGCCGGAGAGCAAGAGACGTGAAGAAGTAGGGAAAACTAACGATCCGAATTACTGCCTGTACCATCGGATTGTAGGTCACCCCACAAAAAATTGTTTTATCTTAAAAGATAAAATTCAAGCGTTGATTGACGCTGGAGCAGTTCAGCTCAAAGCTGAACAAAAAAGGAGTTAGAGCTAACTCCGACACATTTAATGTGTGAGGTCTAAAGGTACCACTTGGGCTCACAACAATTCCCAAAAAATGGGCTCAAGGCGGTTAATTTAAACCCCCATATATATATATATATATATATATATATATATATATATATATATATATATATATATATATATATATATATATATATATATATATATATATATATATATATATAAGGAACCACCCAACGCCGACAAGGTTACGGGAAGAGAATAAATTTCTCGCCAACCCCATCATACGGGGGTAAAAAGTATGAATTACCCAACGCCGACAAGGCTACGGGGAGAGAATAAATTTCTTGCCAACCCCACCATATTGGGGGTAATAAGTATGAATTACCCAACGCCGACAAGGCTACGGGAAGAGAATAAAATTCTCGCCAACCCCACCATGCTGGGGGTAAAAAGCATGAATCACCCAACGCCGCTAAGGCAAAGGGAAGAGGAAAAGTTTGGCATTTAAGCCCAAATGAAATTCTCGACAACTCACTACGCTGAGGATAATAGCATAGCTAGCCCAACTCAAACGGTAGTTGGTAAAGGCAAAATCAAACCCGTTGATAGCTGGGGGTTTGCTAAAAATCCCACGACAAATCTGTCACAACAGTATTCTTATCCGAATATAAGAATACATCACTGCCCTAAGCTGCTAAGGCAAAGGGAAGAGGAAAAGTTTGGTATTTAAACCCAAACGAAATCCTTGACAACTCACCATGCTGAGGGGAATAGCATGGCTAGCCCGACTCAAACGGTAGTTGGTAAAGGCAAATCAAACCCGTTGATAGCTGGGGGTTTGCTAAAAATCATAATCAGATAAATCTCCTGTCACGTTAAGATTTCACATCTGGCAGCAAAACTTTTCTTGTCATTTTGCTCTAACAGAGCAAGCGACACTCCAAAATATTAGTCAAGTTAAAATCATACCTCTGACATCATAATTCAAAATCAAATGAGATAAGATCCGATTAAATCCCCTGTCACGTTAAGATTTCACCTCTGACAGAAAAGAAAATTTACACTTCATCAAGTCCAACATTACAACCTCTGATGAACGTGCTTTTGATATCGTTAAGTTGAAAATCACCTCTGACGAAAATCATCTCCCTATCAAGTTAACAGTTACCTCTGATAGTCCGATTCCAAAACTAAATACGTTAACCATCACCTATGTTTAGTCAGCTTGTCCCTATCACGACCAGATCCTCTGAATAGGTTAAGCTCCAAGACACGTTTAATGTCATCTCTGTCTTTTCCTGATTCGTCATACTAGATATCACTGAACGGTTAGGATTAAAATAAGCACGTTAATATTATACCTCTGCTTGACCTAAAATAAACACGTTAACATTATACCTCTGCTTGTCCTCTAATGAGTACGTTAAAATCATACATCTGCTTGTTATGGAATAAATAAATATATTAATAGTTATCTCTATCGACCAAATCTTTTAAAAGGTCTATAACCAAAATTAAAAAAATCCAAAGTATTTCGAAATTCAGTACGGTTTAATACAGAACTTCAAAAACTTTGGAGGGGGTTATGTAGATACCAAAAAAAAAAAAAAAAAAAAAAAAAAAAATTGCTAAGTGGGCACACCCGCTGGTTGTTGCAACCCGCGGGAGCACCCGCGGGTTGCAACCCGCGGGAACCCCCGCGGGAAGCAACCCGCGGGAGAATTCCCGCGGGTTGCAACCCGCGGGAGCCCCCGCGGGAGGATTCCCGCGGTCCCTCGGGTTGCCACCCGCAGGTTGTTTTCCGTTCTTTATTTCCCGTTGATTTATTTCCTTAGACTGATAATCCGTGATCCGCTTTTTTAGGAGAGAATTGAGTCGGATTTCGAGCTTCTTCGGTTTATAAAATACAGGAATTTAACGGGAGAGGGGACTTTGGACTTTTGACTTTTGGATTCTTGGACTTTGGGAAGATTTCGGGCGAGCTCGCGAGATCAAAGAAAAGAGCAGAGCCATTTTCTCCTGGTCGGACTGTCAACGGAGGCAGCAACGAGACTCCACCGCCACCCGAACCCACATAAAAAAGGGAATAAACTAATATTCCCGTTCTTGTAATTCTTCGGAATTTTTGTAATCTCAAATTTTCGTTGTAATCAAATAATTTTGCAATGGAATCAAAGATTCAATTTTCGGGTGTACAGGGACGACAAGCACGTTTCTTATCACTCAGAGGAAGGATTATACTAGTCAACTCTGTATTATTGGCAATACCATTATATCAAGCATCGATATATAAAATATCTACTTAGATTATAAAGAACATAGATAAGATGCAAAGAAAATTCCTACGGGCTGGAATAGGACGGGAAAGGAATGCATACAGTTTAGTTGCATGGAACCATGTATGTAAGAGTAAGGAATAAAGGTGTTTGGAAATTTCACAGATTAAATACATGAATG
Organism: Dracaena cambodiana; assembly: GCA_036321105.1. Taxonomy (NCBI): domain Eukaryota; kingdom Viridiplantae; phylum Streptophyta; class Magnoliopsida; order Asparagales; family Asparagaceae; genus Dracaena; species Dracaena cambodiana. The sequence goes on from JAYEPQ010000019.1 coordinate 22,327,724, forward strand.
TGACACTGTTGGCCAAATGATGGTGATTACTGGACACACCTGAAAGATTATATGCAGATTATTAAAATAAAATATGGAAATAAACTGGAAATGTGAAATAGCAAACTGAAGAGGAGTCCTAACTTAGCACAGTTCTGACAAGAGATTACAAAAAGTCAGAGACATGTTCTGGGTTGGATTAAGATTTAGCTTAGAGAATGTGGACGATAAAAATTTTTGGAGGAATAAGTGGCTCGATAATTATCAACTGTATTTCTCATTTCCGAAACTATACCATAAATGTGGTCAGTAGGATAAGTCTAATAAAAATTATTTCAGAGAGGAATATTTTGAATAAAAACGAGAAGAACGGGAGAGTTTTGAATGAGAATAAAGAGATGGGACCTATTGAATAAAACTATAAATATAACTTAGGATAAAAATAGATAAGATAAACCAGAATGGCTATATGACAAAAGCTAAAATAAAATATATTGTGGCATCGTATTATGGAATTTGTAAATGGAGGAGACAGATAGATAAGTTTGGTAAAAAAAAAATTGAAAAATCAGGTACCAACTGTTTGCCCGAAAATTGCACATTTCCTTCCATTATAAAATTTCTGGATTACAATGAAAAGATTGAGATTTACAAAAATCTGAGGAATTACAAGAACGGGAATATTAATTGATTCCGTTTTTTTATGTGGGTTCGGGTGGCGATGGAGCCTCGCTGGTGCACTCCATTGACCATCTGACCGGGAAGAAAATGGCTCTGCTTCGCTCCTTGATCTCACGAGCTCGCCCGAAATCGCCCAAAAGTCCAAAAATCCAAAAGTCCTTTCTCCGGACTCAATCCCTTTCTTTTATAGACTGAATCCGCTCGAAATCCGACTCGAATTCTCCTTGAAAAATCGGATCACGAGATATCAGGAACATAAACAACGGAAACAGGCGGAACGGAAGCGGAAAACAATCCGCGGGTTGGAACCTGTGGGATCGCCTGCGGGAGTCTCCCGCGGGTTGCACCCGCGGGAGCCCCATGGCCCGCATTTTTTTTTAATTTATTGTTATTATTATAATTATTATAATAATTATTATTATATATAATTTTAGTGTGTATATATATATATATATATATATATATATATATATATATATATATATATATATATATATATATATATATATATATATATATATATATATATATATATATATATATATATATATATATATTAGTACCTACACCAACAAACATACAAACATTTATGTGGCTAACAATTCAGAATGCAATTCTGATTTGGGATAATTTACATAAAAGATGATGGTTTGGACCTGGAGTGTGTTACTTATGGTGTCAGGTAGACGCAAGCTTATATCATATATTTATAAACGTACATATTCCATGTGGTTGTGAGGACAACTGTTTTATGGGGAAAAGGGAGATTGGAGGGACAAATAGGACATATATATTAAAGAACTATGGTGTCTGTGTATTAAAAAAGACAAAGGGATAGTATTGACTATCCTAATATAGAATACATGGTTAGAAAGAAACAATCATATTTTTTTAGCAATACATATATCAGCTGCATCTATTTTATGTCGAGTTACTAGTACTGTTAATTTTTGGGCATGGATAGAACAACAGACGTAGGAACCTGCCAGAGAAAGTAGACAAATGCAATGTGATTCAAGTAGAAAACTAGACTTACTACGGCTTGCTGGATAAGAAGAAGAATGGGTGGAGAATCAAAAGCAAATGGAAAGACATATGCATCAAGATGGTAGCATGAGAGATGCCTCACAATGAGAATGACACCCACAATAGAGAGTGGAAGCGAAGAAGTCAAGATTCACACAAAGTGAGAAAGTACAAAAGAATTAAGAATTTAACTTTTATGTAATGAATGTATGTTATTAACTAGTTTCTCAATAGAAGGGCATTTAGACAATTATCTATATATATATAGCATGTTTTATTAAATCCTAATTAATAAAATATGGGGGATATATACCCACCACCGGATTAGCTCAAAAAACTAATTTACTAAGTTTTCCCAAATAAAATTTTCCCCCTTCAAATTTCCTATCTACACTCTTATTCTCAACTCCTCTCCACTCTCTCTCCTAGGTCCAACCCTCTTTCTCTCTCTCGCATTGGATCTTGCATCGTCCTGCTCATCGTCATCACCGTCATCAACACCAAAACAAAAGCAACAATTGATTCATCTTCTCTTGCTATTTACATGCCATGGATCTTGCATTCACAAAAAGACAACTTCACCATCCCCTACCCTCCCACCCAAAAGAACACGACTACAATAGCCATTCACATCAGCAACTCAGACACCCATCCGACGTCACGCTCCGAGCATGCTTCAATGGCTTCTGCTTCTTCATCCCACCACCATTCTCTTTGCTCTACCTTCTGTAAATCTTGGCCCTCTGTAACATCTTCCCCCCTTGTACAATATTTTAACTTATATATTATTTTTAAAGCATATTGTCTTGATCATTAATGTGGTAGTAGTAATATTATTATTATTTGACTCATCTTATCTTTATATAGTTTACAGTTTAAACTTATTTCAAATACTAGTTACAATGGATAAAAATAAAAAAATTATAGAGTTTGAATTGAATTAGAAAGCTTATCCCTATCCTTATCAAACCTTATCATAATATTAATATAAATATAAATTTCCATACAAAAAATAAAACAAGAAAATAAATATATAATATTTTTAATTAAATGCTTTTCTAAATAATTAATTCCCTAATTGGATAATTACCATTCATATCTTAATTATCATAATTATGATAGTCATAAGATTCGACTTTATCTTTAGAGTTAAGATATTATGAAATAAATCAATTCAAACTCACCTAACAAATCATCCCTCAACAACCACTTAGCGAACACCCTTCTTATTCTTCATTTAAAAAAAAAAAAAAAAAAGGAGAAATTTATCCAAAACCTTTCCAACGTCTGTGATTCATAGGAGCGAGAATTTATTCAGTTTTTGAAGATTTTTTAATCAAACCAAGGAAAGTACATTTCTACCTACTCTTTAGTTTTATTTATATGTATATTAAATTTAATTTAAAAAAAAGGAAGTGCAAATTTTAACTCTTTTCTCTTATTTTATTTTCATGTGCATTGAAAACTTAAATTATGGATAAATGCATGTGTAAACCTAAACCACCTCTATTTTTTTATCTATATGAAAATTAAATAAAAATTATTACTTTTTCATATTCACGATTACTTTAATTCATCTACTTCTTGCATGATTATAAATTAAATCTCAACTTCTTTTCATCTTTATGAGCATGGTTATATTTTAAAAAGTGTCCTCTTTCTTTGTGGATATATCTATTTGATGAAATATGGTAAATACACTATTTAACAATTTTTTCTTAATGGAAATATGTTTTAATTTCCAGCACCGTAGTTAAATTTCTTGGAATACGAAAATTTGGTGAGAGCCCCTCAAAAACTCATATTTATACCGTGACCCACCAGTTAGTTTAGTAGTGGGGTCAAGAGTGGATCTAGTGATAGGTAGACTCTACATACCAATCTCAGTGTGGTTAGTCGTTACATCGGTGTCTAGTTTTTATCGAATACAAGGTTAAGCAACCAGTGAGCCCACCGGTGGTTTAGTCTGATACTACTAAAACTAGGTCACGGTGATGCCACTGGTAGATTTGGGACTTTATTTGCTCATTGCTTGTTTTTTCCAAGTATTTTCAGTCTCACATCTTCATATCTTTTCACAAGAGACCTGAAATCAGTATTCACTAACAAATCTACGAAAAATGACCTTTTAAGCTCAATTAGGTGAAATTTTAGTGTTATCTTTTGCATGGTAGCTTGTTTCATTTATATACTTGACAAGAATATAATAATGTGGAGAGACTGAACAAAGAACTAAAATATATATTTTGAAAGGTTTAATATTTAGGTTACATGGCCGAAATTTGGGTACCTGGGTAATTATTAAATCACCATCCATTTCGAGGGCGTTTAGGCTAGAACACATGGGCGTCCATCATTAGTGCATGAGGGGCTCTGGACAGTTCCAACTAAAACTCTAAAAAAGATTAGAACAGTTCCAAATCAAATTATAAAGAAAAAAAACATGATGAAATCATCGTATGGGTCACTACTTTTATGTTGACTTCTACATGTTAGCTTAGTTCTCTCATATACTCATTACATGTTCTAGATATTGCTACCTTTAATCATTTTTGACATGTTTTTTTTGTATGCATGATATTTATATTTTTCTTAGTGCTCTTCTATATTTTTATCCTCATCTTTGATGCATTTGTTAGATTGCTTCTAATAATTTGGTTAGATATATATGTCCAGACTTTCTTGAATTGCAAGTTGATAAGGAGGCAGATCCACCACGACTTCACATCCATCACGAGGATAAAATAGAAGCATAGTAGGTGTTTTCCTTGAAGTACCATTAGGAAGATATATTTCTTTTAGTTTAGTGTTATGAGATTCGTAGTTGTTACTTCTCTTTATTCAATTAGTTATTCGAAACTTATGTTTCATGGATATTATTTTAAAATTGGTATTTATATTTACTGAAATAAATTTCTTCCTTTGTTTTATGCCAATAGTTGTTTGAATGTATATATATCTAAAACTATGTTAGCATACCTGTATTATTGGCATATACATTTTTTTTTTCAATATGTCAAAAAATGCTATCCTTACATTGGAATTTGGGCGTTACACCCTCAAAGCCCTTCTACTCTCTATCCTCTTAGTGTGTTCATCCTTCTTAGTCAGACTCCCCATAGTATGGGGGGTCTGTCACTTAACACCCTTGAAATTTAAAACTCTCAAAAAACGCTCTGGACATCTTAATGGCGTCAGTGTTTGGGACACGTGATGTGCACGTATTATAAAAAGTCTAAAATACCCCTCAGACTGTGACTCTCTTTCTTCAATAGCAGCAGCAGCAAGCAAGCAAGCTGTTGCTTGCTGCTACAACAGCAGTAGTCAGCAGCAGTGAGAGAGAGCTGAGAGCAGAGACACGAGAGAGAGAGAAAGAAGGGGAGAGAGAGAGAGAGAGAGAGAGAGGGAGAGAGAGCTGCTGCTGCAGCAGGCAGCATGAGAGAGGGAGAGAGAGCTGCTGCTGCAGCAGTGCAGCAAGCTGCTGCCTGCTGCTGCAGCAGCAGCTTGCACACACAGAGAGAGGGAGGGAGAGGGAGAGAGAGAGAGGGGAGGGGAGGGGAGGGAGAGAGAGAGAGGGAGAGGGAGAGAGGGAGAGGGGAGGGGAGGGGAGGGGAGGGGAGGGAGGGAGGGAGAGAGGGAGGGGGTGAGAGAGACACGAGAGAGAGAGAGAGCTGCTGCAGCAACAGCTTGCACAGAGAGAGAGAGAGAGAGAGGGGAGGGGAGGGGAGGGGAGGGGAGGTGGAGAGAGAGGGTGGGGGAGAGAGAGAGAGAGAGACACGAGAGAGAGAGAGAGGGAGAGAGAGCTGCTGCTGCTGCAGTGCAGCAAGCTGTTGCCTGCTACTGCAGTAGCTTGCACACACACACACACACACACAGAGGGAGAGGAGAGAGAGGGGAGGGGAGGGGGAGAGAGAGAGAACTGCTACAGTAGCAGTGCAGCAAGCTGCTGTTCACAACAGAAATTTGTTGCTTTCCTTCCATCGAATTAACTTAAATTACAACGAAAGTTAACAAAAGAATAAGAGAACAAACGAGATGATTTATATATTATCGCTCTCTTTTACAATAAATCGTGGGATCTGTGTGGCGATGGGATCTATCGATGTAGTTCCTTTGGACTATCTAACGACGATGGTCTTCTTTCTCTTGATGAAGAAGATGCCGGCCGACTTGGATCTTGATCTTCTCTGCTCTTCACGAATTCAAGGCTCTATGCGTAACTCGAATTCTCTAAGATGCTCTGAACGAGGAGGAAAAAGAAGAGAAAGCCCACTCGATGCACGAGGACGAGGATAGATTTTCTTTTCATGATCTACATGGAGAGAAAATAGAAAAATTACAAAGTCAACTCGAAGCACTGATGCATAAAAAGGAGTTGAAAGAGTCAGGGGTCTCAAGACCATACCCACCTGAATGAGATATAGTACCATACCCTCAGAAGTATAAGCCGCTCAAATTAGAGCCATATGACGGGAAGAGATCTCCCAGTCAGCACATTTATTACTTTTTGTCCCAAGCAGGACATTTGATGGGTAATGACCGGATTATGACCAAAGTATTCGTAAGTACTTTGCGAGGGCCTACTTTTACTCGGTTCATGTAGCTGCCCCAAGGTACTATTAATACCTAGTTAGATGTTGAGAAATTATTTCTCGCACGTTTTTTCGAGGATGATACCGAGATTACGGTTCATTCCCTCCTTGCAACTAAACAAGGGGAACAAGAGACAGTAAAGGACTTCATAGAAAGGTTCCGGGAGAAGTTCGTGCATTGTAAACACGGAATGGCCCAGGAAACTCTAGTGGAGACATGTCGGCATAATCTTAAGACTAACGTGCTCCTAAAAATGGGGGCCATAGAGTCTAAGACTTGGAGATTTGCTCAAGCAAGGAGAGCAGGCCGAAGACTTGATCCGTCGAGTTGAAGAGTCTCGTGGATCTAAAAACACTGGGAGCAATAGACCATACACCCAAAATAATAATAATAATAAAAATAAAGAAAAAGCGGTGATGGCATCAGAAGCTGCTCCGCAGAAGACGAAATCTCCACCAAACCCGAAGCCCCAAAATCAGAAGGGCATCAGACAAAATAGGCCTCAGCAAGAGAGGACCTATATTTTTAAGGCGGAACAGACGCCTACCCTCTTTCACCTCCTCCAGAGGAAGGGAATGCTGAAACTTCCGGAGAATAGGAAACCAGAGGACGTTGGCAAGACCAATGATCCCAATTATTGTTTCTATCACCGGAATGTCGGGCACCCAACTAAGGATTGCTATCCTCTAAAGAGAAGGATCCAAGCACTAATAGAGCTGGAGTTCTGACGCTTAAAGAAGAGCAAAAGAAGGTCACCACCAACATGACAACTATAGTGGTTGGAACCCATGAGTTTCCCGCAGGTGTGACCCCGATTCCAAAGGGTAAGATGGTTACAAAGAACCTTGACCCTCATAATGAGGCCCAAGAAGGACTTGTCCCCATGACAACCCAAAAAGGGGAAGTTATGTGGGTCCATCCTGACTTATTACAGGATGAAAATTGGACTACCACAGGGGGTCAGAAGAAGCGGACTAGCAATGCTATCTCCGCAGAAGTAAAAAATGAATATATTGCAGGGGTACCTACAGACTCTGAAGAGGAGCCCAAAACCATGGCCACTCATCAAGATGGGGCGGGCCCTTCCGGCACTCGGTCTGGAAAAATATATCTTAAGGACTACACCATAGTAGATCCGAAATATATATATGCGGAACTCGCCAAACCTGCAAAGCAGAAAGGTCTTCGCTTTCAGAAAAACCATGGAAAAGATGAAGGAGTCAAAGATACTACCTTCAAGTTTGATATAATAGCTCAGCTGGCAAATATTCCAGCTCGAGTCACATTATATGAGTTGCTACGATTATCAAAGTCAACATGTATGGCGTTGAGAGAGGCCTTGGTAGACTCTGAGTCATTCTTAGCTCAGATCGTCGAGTCGGCCGATGAAGAACAGGACTCTTGCCCCAGCTGTCATCAAGTAAGGAGGCAGGTCCCACAAATCACTTTCTCTCCAGAGGACATGCAGGTGAAGAATATAAAGTATAACAAGCATTTATATTTCACCGGATATGTCGGATCCACAAAGGTGGACCGAATTCAAATTGATCCGGGTTCTGCACTAAGTGTCGTGCCCAGAAGATTGATGCAGCTGTTAGGGATTTCTCTCAATCGTCTGACACCAACCAATACAACAATATATGGATTTAATGCCAATAATAGCCGTCCCCTTGGAAAAATCCGACTCCGATGTCAAATTGGGGATTTGAGGACGGAGGCTACATGCTACGTTATTGACGCAGATACCTCCTACAGCATTTTATTGGGACGACCTTGGATCCACGCTTACATGATAGGCCCGTCGACTCTCCACCAATGCATGAAGTATTGCGATGAAGAAGGAGAAGCCCGGACACTAATTGCAGATAAGAAACCATTTAAAGAGCTAGAGAATTACTTCACAGATGCTGCACTTTATAAACCGGCCTATGAAGTCTCCAATGACGATCTTAGCAAGCCTCAAAAGCCTGACGAAAGCGGTAACGATGCAGATACTGAGTATGAGCTTCCTGGAGAAGATGATGGGGTGATTATAAAATCAACCCTCACTTAGATTTTAGTCTGAGTCTTGATAATGTAGCTGATTAATAGAGAGTGAATAGGTTATTAATGAAAATATAAAGTTAGTCTACGAGCATATTGTAGCTACTGAGTTTTAACCCTCTTGTACTTCCACTGAAGTGGATGGCTTATCCGAACTTGAAGTTCTGGCGGCATACCATTTGCCTCTCAAGTCATCCCTCCTCTCTCAATAAAAAATAACTGAGGGATAAGGTCACTTCTTTGAAGTGCCTCATCAACAAGGGTCCCAAAAGCCGATCGTGTTCGGTAGGGTAATTACGTCACCTCGACAAAGACAAAGCAGTGAAAATGATGAACAAACGTCACTTCAATTTCACTTGTATGAACAGAAATCCCGCAAAATGATGGAGAAAATGGGTTATAATTTCACCCAGAAACCGGGGTTAAACTTTGGAAAAGAGCGACGGAATCTTATACCATCAGTTAGACCAAGAGGAAAGAGCCCAGATTACTATCAAAAGACTCGCAGGGGGTTGGGCTATGTATCTACTCCCCCCTCATCACCATCCGGACAAGAAGAAAGCTCTTCGGCAGATGATGAATCACCTCCACTTGATCATGACTCCGATATAAGTACTGGCGCTTGGTTTCAATCCTTGACAGCCAATATGGTTTCTGCCGCATCAGAAAGCGACGAGGAACCAATTGATGTTCAAGATGATTCCTGGGCTAAGTATATGGACACTTTCTGGGATGTCCGCTTTGAACAGCGTGACCCGCCCACAGAAGACAAATTAGTACAAGTTAATATGGGAATGGAAGAAAACCCGAAACTCATCTTCATAAGCGACACACTAACTCCCTTGGAAAAGGAGGAACTTATATCTCTTATCAAAGAATATAAAGATGTGTTCGCATGGAGTTATGAAAACATGCCCGGGCTTGACTCTCAAATTGCCACACACCGGCTAAATATTAAAGAAGACGCCAAACCAGTTAAACAACAGCAAAGGCGTTTTCGACCGGAATTGATGGAGGCAATAGTTGCTGAGGTCAGCAAGCTTGTAAAATCCGAATTCATCTGTGAAGAGCAACATCCTGATTGGGTGGCTAACATAGTGCCGGTTCGTAAGAATAATGGCAAAATCCGGATATGCATCGATTTTCGAGATTTAAATGCTGTATGTCCTAAAAATGAATTTCCACTCCCCATCACCGATGTGATGATTGATAATACTTGCGGTTATGAGAGGATGTCTTTTATGGATGGCTTCTCAGATTATAACCAGATTAAAATACACCCAGATGATGAAAGGCACACAGCTTTCAGAATGCCGCTGGGGGTATACTGTTATACGGTGATGCCTTTCGGATTGAAGAACGCCGGTGCCACCTACCAACGAGCAATGAGTATCATATTTAAAGAACACCTGCGCAAAATGGTAGAGTGTTATGTGGATGACTTAGCGGTCAAAAGCAAGAGCAAAGAAGATCATCTTCATGATTTAAGACATCGCTTAAAGATGAATCCGACTAAGTTTTTCATGGGGGTGTCCAGTGGGAAATTCCTTGGGTTCATAATAACTTCAAAAGGAATTTTCCTTTACCCCGAAAAAGTAAAAGCAATTAGTGAAATGCCACCGCCTCGTAATCTTAAGGAATTAAGGGGATTACAAGGAAAGTTAGCATATATTCGGCGCTTCATCTCCAATTTGTCAGGGCGATGCCAGCCGTTCTTGTGACTTATGAAGAAAGGGGTTTCTTTCGTGTGGGATGAAGCATGTCAACAAGCGTTCGACGATCTCAAAGAATATCTCACGAAACCTCCTGTCCTTATGGCACCAACCCCTGGGCAGCCATTCCTTATATATGTAAGGAATTAAGGGGATTACAAGGAAAGTTAGCATATATTCGGCGCTTCATCTCCAATTTGTCAGGGCGATGCTAGCCGTTCTTGTGACTTATGAAGAAAGGGGTTTCTTTCGTGTGGGATGAAGCATGTCAACAAGCGTTCGACGATCTCAAAGAATATCTCACGAAACCTCCTGTCCTTATGGCACCAACCCCTGGGCAGCCATTCCTTATATATGTAAGGGCCATGGATGATGCTTTAGGGGTATTACTTGCTCAATATAATGAGCACGGCCATGAGCACGCCCTTTATTACTTAAGCAGGACAATGATCGGAGCCGAGCGACGGTATACCGCGATCGAAAAAGAATGCTTAGCCCTAGTGTTCGCTGTTCAGAAAATGCGACACTATCTTTCAAGGCAAACGATACATGTCATCTCACGGGTCAATCCCTTGAAAATCCTGATGACAAAGCGGGGATCCTTAAACGGCCGATTGGCGAAATGGGCATTATTGCTATCGCCATATGATATACATTTTGTCCCTCAAAAAGCCATGAAGGGATAGGCGATCGTCGATTTTCTTACAGACCATCCAATTTGGTCCAAATCCAAACAGACGTCAGATGTCAATGCAGTTAGCAAAGAACAACCATGGCAAATATTTTTTGATGGTGCTGTCAGACGATCTGCTGCTGGAGTGGGGGTTGTGCTAATATCTCCCCATAAACATATATTGCCTAACGGTTATTCATTAACAGAACCGTGTACGAATAATGTGGCGGAATACAATGCGCTCATTATCGGCTTAAAAATGACTCTGCAACTGGGGGAGTTATTTAGAGGCATATGGAGACTCTAAACTCATTGTCAATCAGATGACAAGAGAGTATGAAGTTAGACATGAAACCCTCATCCCCTATCATCAGTTAGCCAGATGACAAGAGAGTATGAAGTTAGACATGAAACCCTCATCCCCTATCATCAGTTAGCCATTGAACTAGCTGGATATTTTGAACAATTTTACATTTATCATATATCTTGGAATGAGAATGTATATGCAGATACCCTTGCCGCATTAGCTGCAACATTGGCGATCCCTCCAGGTGAAGCTAAAAGCATTACCATTGGTAGCAGAGAACTCCTCCACCCAGATACAGTGTTTCAAACCAAAGAGGTGTGCCAGACAGGCTTGACCCTGGAGCCCCGTGATTGGCGATTTTCGTTTGTAGATTACGCTTTACATGGGATACTGCCAGAGGATTCAAAAGAAGCCACCTCGATAAAGAGGAAGGCCCAGAGATTTTATTATGACCATAAACTTCAGACTTTATATAAAAAGTCAAGGGATGGTCTGCTACTACGTTGCATATTAAAAGCAGAAGCAGATGAAGTGCTGAGGAAAATACATGATGGAGTATGTAGAGCTCATCAGCCCAGTCCAAAGCTTGGAGACCGCATAAAGAGGCTGGGATACTGCTGGCCGAATATGATTACAGAAGCTATGGCATACGCTAATGGGTGCCATGCATGCCAAATACATGCCAATTTTATTCATCAACCTCCAGAATATTTGCACAATACCGTTACTAGTTGGCCATTTGAGGCATGGGGAATGGATATTGTGGGGGCCTATAACTCCCCCGTCGTCCAGAGGACATTGGTTTATTCTTGCAATAACCGATTATTTTTCAAGATGGGCTGAAGCCGTGCCCATGAGAGAGGTAAAAACAACAGATGTAATTAAGTTCATTAAGCATCATGTTATTTACCGTTTTGGCATCCCTCGGAGGATCATCCATGATAATGGACCGCAATTCGTCAGCGAGAGATTCTTAAGATTCTGTGATAAATTCAGAATCAAAGATATTTTTTCAACGCCATATAACCCCGCGGCAAATGGGTTGGCCGAAACCTTTAACAAGACAATCATTAAACTCCTTCAGAAGTTCGTCTCTTCCAACAAACGAGACTGGGATGAAAATCTTGGAGAGTGCTTGTAGGCCTATCGCACCACCATTCGCACCCCAACAAAAGCTACCCCGTTCTCCTTGGTTTATGGAAGTGAGGCCGTCTTGCCTCTTGAAATCCAGATACCATCTTTAAGAGTGGCCTTAGCTACAAAGATGACGGCAGAAGAGCGCCATCAACAGAGATTACAGGAACTAGAGGCGTTAGATGAAAAACGTCTCAGGGCTCAACAACAAATTGAGTTGTATCAAGCCCAAATCTAGCAATCGTTCAATAAGAACGTTAAATCAAGGACCTTTAAATAAGGAGACTTGGTTCTGGCTGTTAAAAGGCCAATGGTTCTAACCCACAAAACTAAGGGTAAATTTGAATTCAAGTGGGAATGACCGTTTGTTGTGAAGACCATATACTCTAGTGGAGCCTATCGCTTAATGACTCAGAACGGCGATAGAATGATGATGCCGATCAACGGAAAATTTATGAAGAAATACTATACTTAAACTAAACCAGAATGAAGACACAGTAACTGTCACATCTGATTCAGATCCCAAAGAGTATGATCCTCCATTTGTTCAAGTTACGCAGATGAGCACTTGAACTTCTTAGGCATGCGCAATTAGGCGCCTCTATCGAAATCTGATCATCTTGGTGTGCCCAGTTCAAGTTACGCAGTTGAGCCTTGAACCGCCTCCATTTGTTCAAGTTACGCAGATGAGCACTTGAACTTCTTAGGCATGCGCAATTGGGCACCTCTGCCGAAATATGATCATCTTGGTGTGCTCAGTTCAAGTTACACATGAGAGCCTTGAACCGCCTCTATTTGTTCAAGTTACGCAGATGAGCACTTGAACTTTTTAGGCATGCGCAATTGGGCGCCTCTGCCAAAATCCGATCATCTTGGTGTGCCCAGTTCAAGTTACGCATGAGAGTCTTGAACCGCCTCCATTTGTTCAAGTTACGCAGATGAGCACTTGAACTTCTTTCTTAGGCATGCGCAATTTGGCGCCTCTGTCGAAATTTGATGAATCCTAACCCGATCATCTTGGTGTGCCCAGTTCAAATTATGCATGAGAGCCTTGAACCGCCTCCATTTGTTCAAGTTACGTAGATGAGCACTTGAACTTCTTTCTCAGGCATGCGCAATCTGGCGCCTCTGTCGAAATCTGATGAATCCTAACCCGATCATCTTGGTGTGCCCAGTTCAAGTTACGCATGAGAGCCTTGAACCGTCTCCATTTGTTCAAGTTACGTAGATGAGCACTTGAACTTCTTTCTTAGGAATGCGCAATTTGGCGTCTCTGCCGAAATTTGATGAATCCTAACCCGATCATCTTGGTGTGCCCAGTTCAAGTTACGCATGAGAGCCTTGAACCGCCTCCAAATCAAATGCTAGGCATGCACAATTAGGCGCCTCTGCCAAAATTTGGTGATCCTTACCCGATTACCTCGGTATTATCAGTCTAAGTTAGCAGATGAGCCTTGAACTGTTTTACCTAAATAATTAAATCATTTTGATGACAAGTTGTCTGTTGTGCAAACAAATTTTGTAGCCAACAGGTAAAAGATTCAAAAGATTATCTTATTCATCAATAAGGATGAAGTTACAATGAATCAGTAAAATTCCCTCTTTTATTACAAGTTCTTATTACAAAAAGAATGAAGAATAAAAGAATAGAAGAAAGTTATGGGTCTCCTAGGAGCTTCAACTTATTTGTCGCCTTGTCAATTACTCGACGACGAGTCTTTTCCACAGAGTGTTGAGCCTGCCGGCGTAAATCATCATCGTTTATCGCCAATTGCTGGGCCAACTGCTGGTGAGATTCTTCAATAGTGTGGATTCTTATTGCGCCTTCTTGCTCGAGTTGTCTTTGTTGGAGGGGTAACTCTTCTCGTTTCTTAACGGATTCTCCTAGTTTAGATTCACTGGCTTCCAAAATGGCTCGAGCCTTAGCAATGGTCTCTCTGGCTCTAAGGATGGAGACCTGACTCCCCTCGATTTCAAAATCCACCATCTCTAACCCCCTGAGGATTGATTCTTGACTGGCTCGTAGTTCTGCCAACTCCCGAGACCAGACTTCCTCTTGGCGCTTTAACTCCTCTTGACGAGCCACTAATTCCATTCGGAGACGCGCTACTTCAATTTCGGTGATCGTTCCTACATCCGCTTGGCGAATTATGTTTAGGGTATTCACCTGCTCTTCTAGGGCTTCAAGGCGGGCCCGATAGGGAGCTGCCTGGTCTTGTCCCCCGATCCTTTCAATGTTATCCAAATAGCTGGACAATATTGGATGTCCAAAATTAAGGGAATCTCTTCCATCAAGGATCATCCCGATACATCTTCTTAGCAACCGCATAAAGTCATTAACACTGTGGTTGAAGAATTCTTCAAGAGGGTCCACAGTGTCTGCATTTGAAGCAGGCAGCGCCAAAGAAGATGTCGCTAGCAAAGGAGTGGTGTCCGCTAGAGTTGAAGAGGAAGAAGCCCGTCCCTGTACCAGGTCCATAATATGAGGGGCCAGTAAAGCCAATGCAGACCTGGCAAAACTGGGAACCTGAGCGGAAGCATCGCCGGTACAGATCAGTTGAGCAGTACCACTAACAGGAGTAGATGATGGAGTGTTTTCACCAGAAGCTCCTCCTGTGGTAGAAGTGACTTCAAATGAGAACTTCAAATGTTCCTCGTCCCCCGTTGGCAGAAGACTTGAGCTAGGGGAGTCACGGATATCTCAACAGCCATTATTGTTGATGATGTTAAAATTGCTGGTTGAGAAACAGAAGGTGCACCAGAAACTACTGGAAAGGTCTCTGTAGAACAGACCGGTGGTGTTGGAGACGGCAGACTTGGAGACGGTGTAGCCTCTTTTGCGGCGGCCGCAATAACAACTTCCATTCTATCATCACTCCCTAGTTCATCAAGGGGAGGAATTGATGAGGGAACTGGGCATGTGGCCAGTGTGAAATATTTAGCATCGAATTCACTTGTAGAGCTACCCAAACCACTCACCGAGCCGGTCATACCAGAATAGTCCACTCTCTCCTCGGACTCCCCTTGGTAGTCGAATGCATTGGCGAGAGGGGGTGGCCACCTGTACCTCAGAAAAGCAAAACAAAGAGTGTTGCATACAAATACAGAAAAATAAATATAAGACAAAGTACAAAAGCTGAGAGAACCATTCCAGGGGATACAAGTCCTGTGGTTGGACTAGATGGAGGAACCGTGGTCGTCTCTAGGAGCGCACCCGTTTCCCTACTTAAGAGCTGCACTGTAGCGTGCTCACCAGGTTCTTGAATAGGCAAACGGGTCAGGGCATCAGAGGCACCAGGAGCTTCAGCAGCCCTACCCTCCTCTGCCGAATTTGTTGGTAGGGTGGTGTTGGCAGTGAAAATTTCTAAGTTTAAAGGATTTTCCACAACAGAACGCAGAGCCAATTTAATAACCCCGCGTTTGGTTATATTAACCTTGCGTTTGAATAAAACGCGGAGATGTTTAATAGCTCCGCATTGATTCCGCAGTCTTGCTTGTATTAGCCTCGCGTTTGAGTAAACGCGGAGATGTTCTATAGCTCCGCATTAGCTCCGCGTACTGGTTATTTAGCACCGCGTTTTGATGCGATTAAAGCTCCGCGTGAGCAGATAACCAGAATCTCAAATTGATTGAGATTATGATTTGGGTTTATCCAAATACCAAATCAAATCCAATCAGAATTCTAAATCAAGATATTTAAATCAATATTAGATATTTGATTGGAATCCTTGATGAGAGCAAATTCTATTTAGATAGAAACTCTTGCATTAACCTGGGGCTATAAATACCTTCCTAGTGAAACCCTAGGGATCTTCTTTTCGGCAATTGAGATATTTTTCTGAAATCTTGGAGAATTCGAGTTACGCACAGAGCCTTGAGTTCGTGAAGATCAGAGAAAATCACCATCTTCTTTCTGGAGTTCTTGAGAAGTTCGAGTTACGCGAGAGAGCCTTGAACAAATCAAAACCAGAGAAGATCGTCTATAGTCGGCCGATATCTTCAAGAGAGAAGATTTCAACGTACCGATCGTCAAAAGGAGCTGCTTGACAGATCCCATCGCCACAGATCCCATAATATTGTAAAAGAGAGAGATTGAAAATATAAAATCCTCTCGTTTGTTCTCTTTATATCTTGTTCACTTCTATTGTAATTCAAGCTTATTCAATGGAAGGAAGCGAAGAAACTTTTGCGACGAACAAACTGGCGACCACAGTGGGAGCCATCTCTTTCACTGATGAAGAGATAGTGGCGCAATCGGACGTTGACTTGATCGGATTCGAAGTAGACATGCTGGTCGTTGAAATCGACCAACAGAAGTATGAGGAGTTCCCCTCCTCCGGATCAGGTGACTTGGATGAGACACGGCACTATCGTCGCATGTACTCCAATGCCCGAGTGACGGGTAGAAAGGTATCCACCGAGAGACGGGGATCCTTGGAGACTGCGGCTATAGAGCCGGAGTTCACACAAGAAATCCTAGCCGAGGATGAGCTTCCGACTGCCGAAGAAGACCTAGGGACTGGACTGACCAGGACCCAACTTCGGAACAGGAACCGGAGAGCGAGGCGTAGAGCCCTCAAAGCCCGCCTTGGACGCGGAGCTAACTCTAGAGGACGCGACGCTATGGTCCCTCTCAAACTGGCTCGCGCTACCCGCGAGACCAGTCTCTACCGCGTTAAACGCGAAGATACAACTTGCCTTAAAAGCAAGGAAAAGCCAGCGAGTGATTTTCCACGCGAGGCTATTACTGAGCCTAGCAAGAGACGCGAAACCAGTAAGGATTGCGCTAGTCACAGAATACCCAACACTCGCAAGAGACGCGAGTATAAAAATTCATCAAAGCCAGCGTGAGATTTTCCACGCGAGGCTATTACTGAACCTAGCGAGAGACGCGAAGCCAGTAAGGGTTGCGCTAGTCGCAGAATACCCAACACTCGCGAGAGACGCGAGTATAAAAATTCTTCAAAGCCAGCGTGTGATTTTCCACGCGAGGCTATTACTGAGCCTAGCGAGAGACGCGAAGCCAGTAAGGGTTGCGCTAGTCACAAAATACTTGACACTCGCGAGAGACGCGAGTATAAAAATTCTCTAAAGCCAGCGTTTGATCCTCCACGCGAGGCTGATACTGAGCTAAGCGAGAGACGCGAGGCCAGTAATACTCGCAATAAACGCAAGACTTCTGATACCCGCGAGGAACGCGAGGACGATTGGCAAATAGTTGTCAGTCGTAAAAATCGTGTTAGGCACGAAGCTATGATCTGCGTTAATCGTAAAGATAAGCCAGCGTGTAAGACCTTCCCTTCACGCGGGGCTATTATTCCAGAAGCTAAACTTCTAAAGACATACCAAGCCAGCGAGAAACGCGAGGCTAGTGTGGATAAGCGCGGAGCTATTCTTCAGGCCCGCAATGTGAAACGCGAGGCTATTCCTAAGCCACGCGAGGATCGGTCCAACCCCAGAGTCAGAGTTGATTAGACGAAGAAGCTTCAATGGGTTCCCAGGTCTTCTCAAGAGTTGAATGGACCTCTTGACTCTATGACTAAAGGCGCTGATCTCAGGGAATATCTCTCTAAGAAGAGAGGCATAGACCAACTTCAGGTTGAGCCTGTCTGTCATTGCCAGCAACTTGTGACGGCGGTATCAGCCGTGATGGACAACTGTGGCTGCAGCAAGAACATGATATCTGTGTTCGACCGATTAAACGAGTCAAACCAGAATCCTGCTAAGAAGACAAGAACCACTTCCCTGAAGTAAGGGAGAGCTGTAACCTCCAACATGGTAGAAAAAGGGAAGAAAATTATAGAGACGGATGATGATTCAGAATCGAGCGATGAAGAACCTCATCGTGTTACTCGACTTAAATCAGGAGCCGTCCTGCCTCGAAATTATAAGAGACTCGCAGGGGGTTTTTACGATGAGGACAGCGATAATTCAGCTATAGCCTCACCTCGTTCCTCTGCATCGTCTCGACTACAGAAGTCAGTATCTCACATGGCAGATAAATCTGATGATATCAATTAAAGATTTGAAGCTCAAGAAAGAATGATTCGAGAGCAGCAAAAGATGATTGAAGGTCTTAAAGTCATGCTATCGAGATTTGTTGAAGATAATGCCAAAAAGGGCAAGGAAAATCCAAATGAAGAAGAACAAGAGGAGAAAGCCCACTCGATGCATGAGGAAGAAGATAGATTTTCTTTCCATGATCCGCATGAAGAAAAGCTTGAAAAATTACAGAATCAACTCGAAGCTTTGATGGAGTTGAAAGAATCAGGGGTCTCAAGACCGTATCCTCCTGAATGGGATACGATACCATACCCACAGAAGTATAAACCGCTCAAGTTAGAGCCTTATGACGGGAAGGGATCGCCCAGTCAGCACATCTATTATTTCTTGTCCCAAGCAGGACATCTGTTGGGTAATGATCCAATTATGACAAAAGTATTCGCTAGTACTTTGCGAGAGCCTGCCTTTACTTGGTTCATACAGTTGCCCCCATGATCTATTAATGCCTGGTTTGATGTCAAGAAATTATTTCTTTCACGATTCTTTGAGGATGATACTGAGATTACGGTTCATTCCCTCCTTGCAACTAGACAAGGAGAACAAGAAACGGTTAAAGATTTCATAGAAAGGTTCCGGAAGAAGTCCGTACATTGCAAACACGGAATGATCCAGGAAACTCTAGTAGAGACCTGTCGACACAATCTTAAGACCAATGTGCTCCTCAAAATGGGGACCGTAGAGTCCAAAACGTGGAGGGACCTGCTCAAACAAGGAGAGCAAGCTGAAGACTTGATTCGCCGAGTTGAAGAGTCCCGCGGGCCAAGAAATGCTAGGGGTAATAAGTCATATACCCAAAACAATAGCAATAAGAATAAAGGGAAAGCAGCGATGTCGTCAGAAGCTGCTCCTCAGAAAACCAGTCCTCCGCCAGAGCCGAAGTTTCAAGGTCAGTGAGGGTCAAGGCAAATTAGACCGCAACAAGAAATGAATTACACTTTCAAAGCTGAACAGACACCTGTCCTCTTTCACTTGCTCCAGAAAAAGGGAATGCTAAAACTTCCGGAGAATAAGAAGCCAGAAGACGCTGGTAAGACTAAAGATCCTAACTACTGTCTCTATCACCGGAATGTTGGGCACCCTACCCGGGATTGATTTCCCCTTAAGAACAGAATCCAAGCACTAATAGAAGCTGGGGTTCTGACGCTTAAGGAAGAGCAGAAGAAGGTCACTGCCAATATGGTAACCATAGTGGTTGGAATCCACGAGTTCCCCGCAGGAGTGACCCCAATCCCAAGGGGTGAGGCAGTCACAAAGAATCTTGATCCTTACAACAAAGCCCAAGAAGGACTTGTCCCTGTAACGACCCAAAGAGGGGAAGTTATGTGGGTTCACCCCGATTTGATAGAAGACGAGCAGTGGACAAACACAGGGGGTCACAAGAAAAAGCGGACTAGCAATGCTATCTCCGCGGAAATAAAGGACGAATATATTGCAGGAATACCCACAGACTCTGAAGAGGAGCCCGAAGCCATGGCCACTCATCAAAATGGGGCAGGCCCTTCCGGCACTCGGTCTGGGAAAACATATCTTAGAAACTACACTAGAGTAGATCCGAAGGATATATATGCGGAAACTACTAATCCTGCAAAGCAAAAAGGTGTTCGTTTCCAGAAGAATCCGCAAAGAGATGAAGGAGTTAAGAATACCTCCTTCCAATTTGATATCATAACTCAGCTGGCAAATATTCCAGCTTGAGTAATGCTATACGAGTTGTTACGATTGTCAAAATTAACTCGTGAGGCGTTAAGGGAAGGTTTGGCAGACTCTGAGTCATTCCTAGCTCAGATTGTCGAGCCGGCTAATGAAGAACAGGATTCTTGCCCCCGCTGTCATCAAGTGAGGAGGCAGGTCCCACAAATAGTTTTCTCTCCAGAAGACATGCAGGTAAGGAATATAAAGCACAACAGGCCTTTATATTTCACCGGATATGTCAGATCCACAAAAGTGGACCGAATTCAAATTGATCCGGGCTCTGCACTAAGTGTCGTACCCAGAAGGTTGATGTAGCTGCTAGGGATCTCCCTCCATCATCTGACACCAACCAACACGTCAATATATGGGTTCAACGCCAATAATAGCAGCCCCCTCGAAAAAATTCGACTCCGATGCCAAATTGGAGATCTAAGGATGGAGGTTACATGCTATGTTATTGATGCAGATACCTCCTACAATATTCTACTAGGACGACCTTGGATCCATGCTTACATGATCGTCCCGTCGACTCTTCACCAATGCATGAAATATTGCAATGAGAAAGGAGAAGTCCGGACACTAATTGCAGATAAGCAACCTTTCAAAGGAGTAGAGAATTACTTCATAGATGCTTCACTCTACAAACCAGCTCATGAAATCTCCAATGATGATCCTGGCAAGCCTCAAAACCTTGATGAAAGTGGTAACGAGGCAGACACGGAGTATGAACCTTTTGAAGAGGATGATGGGGGTGATTACGAAATTAACCCCAACCTAGATTTTACTCTTAGTTTTGATAATATAGTGGATGTAATAGAGAGTGAATGGGTTATTAATGAAAATGTAAAGTTAGTCTACGAGCATGCTGTAGCTACTGAGTCTGAACCCTCTTGTAC
Organism: Dracaena cambodiana; assembly: GCA_036321105.1. Lineage (NCBI taxonomy): Eukaryota > Viridiplantae > Streptophyta > Magnoliopsida > Asparagales > Asparagaceae > Dracaena > Dracaena cambodiana. The sequence continues at coordinate 22,348,523 of JAYEPQ010000019.1, forward strand.
TTCCACTGAAGTGGATGGCCTATCCGAACTTGAAGTTCTGGCGGCATATCATTTGCCACTTAGGTCATCCCTCCTCTCCCAGTCTAAAATAGCTGAAGAAAAATGTCACTACTTTGAAGTGCCTCCTCGGAGAGGATCCCAAAAGCCGATTATGTTCGGCAAGGTAATTACGTCACCTCGGCGAAAACAAAGCAGTGAAAGTAATGAGCAAACATCACCTCAATTTCATATGTATGAACAAAGATCCCGACAGATGATGGAAAAGATGGGATATAATTTTACCCAGAAGCCGAGATTAAATTTTGGGAAAGGGCGACGGAATCTCATACCCTCGTTTAGACCGAGAGGAAAGAGTCCTGATTATTATCAGAAGACCCGCAGGGGGTTGGGTTATGTATCTACCCCACCTTCTTCACCATTAAAAGATGAAGAGAGTTCTTCGGCCAAAGAAGAAACATCTTTACCCGATCATGATTCGGATGTAAGTACCGGTACTTGGTTTCAATCTTTGACCGTCAATATGGTTTCATCCGCGCCAGAGAGCGACGAGGAACCAATTGACGTCCAAGATGATGCTTGGGCCAGGCATATGGACACTCTCTGGGATGTCCGCTTTGAACAGCGTGACCCGCCCACAGAAGACAAATTAATACAAGTTAACATGGAAACGGAAGAAAATCCGAAACCCATTTTCATAAGCGACACACTAACTCCTTTAGAAAAGGAGGAACTTATATCTCTTATCAAAGAGTATATAGATGTGTTCGCATGGAGTTATAAAGATATGCCTGGGCTTGACCCTCAAATTGCCGCACACCGGTTAAATATTAAAGAAGATGTTAAGCCTGTCAAACAACAGCAAAGGCATTTTCGACCGGAACTGATGGAGGTGATAGTTGCTGAAGTCAACAAGCTTATACAATCCGGATTCATCCGAGAAGAGCAGCATCCTGACTGGGTGGCTAACATAGTGCCGGTTCGCAAAAAGAATGGCAAAATCCGGATATGCATCGATTTTCGAGATCTGAACGCTGCATGTCCCAAGGATAAGTTTCCACTCCCCATCACCGATGTGATGATTGATAATATTTGCGGTTATGAGAGGATGTCTTTTATGGATGGCATCTCAGGTTATAACCAAATTAAAATGCACCCGGATGATGAAAAGCATACAGCTTTCAGAACGCCGCTGGGGGTATACTGTTATACGGTGATGCCATTCGGATTAAAGAACGCAGGTGCCACCTACCAACGCGCAATGAGTGTCATATTCAAAGAACACCTTCGCAGAACAGTTGAGTGCTATGTGGATGACTTAGCAGCCAAAAGCAAAAATAAAAAAGATCATCTTCATGATTTAAGAGTGGTCTTCGATCTTATGAGGAAACATCATCTAAAGATGAATCCTACCAAGTCGTTCATGCGGGTATCCAGCGGGAAATTTCTTGGGTTCATAATCACCTCAAAAGGAATTTTCTCGACCCTGAAAAGGTAAAAGCGATTAGCGAAATGCCGCCTCCCCGCAATCTTAAGGAATTAAGGGGATTACAGGGAAAGCTCGCCTATATTCGACGCTTCATTTCCAACCTATCTGGACGATGCCAGCCATTCTCAAAACTTATGAAAAAGGGAGTGTCTTTCATATGGGATGAGGCATGTCAACAGGCATTTGATGACCTCAAGAAGTACCTTACAAGTCTCCTGTATTAATGGCACCAGCCCCTGGGCAGCCCTTCCTTATATATGTAAGGGCCATGGATAATGCTATAGGAGCATTACTTGCTCAATATAATGAGCACGGACATGAACACGCCCTCTACTATTTAAGTAGAACAATGATTGGGGCCGAACAGCGGTATACCCCAATTGAAAAGGAGTGTTTAGCCCTACTGTTTGCTGTTCAGAAAATGCGACACTACCTTTCGGGGCAAACAATTCATGTCATATCACGGGTTAACCCCTTGAAGATTCTGATGACCAAACCAGGATCCTTAAATGGTCGATTGGCAAAATGGGCGCTCTTACTATCGCCCTATGACATACACTTTGTCCCTCAAAAGGCCATGAAGGGACATGCAATCGCCGATTTCCTTGCAGATCATCCAATTTGGTCCAAATTAAAGTAGACATCTGAAGTCAACACAGTTACCGGAGAACAGCCTTGGCAAATGTTCTTTGATGGTGCCACGAGACGATCTGCTGCTGGAGTGGGGGTTGTGCTAATATCTCCACATAAATATATATTGCCTAACGGTTACTCATTAACAGAACCGTGCACGAATAATGTAGCGGAGTACAACGCGCTCATTATCGGCTTAAAAATAGCTCTGCAACTGGGGGTGAACCATCTAGAGGCATATAGAGACTCTAAACTCATCGTCAATCAGATGACAGGTGAGTATGAAGTCAGACATGAAGCCCTCATCCCCTATTATCAGCTAGCCATTGAACTAGCTGGCTATTTTGAACAATTCTACATCTCTCATATATCTCGGAATGAGAATGTATATGCAGATGCCCTTGCCGCATTAGCTGCAACATTGGCGATCCCGCCAGGTAAGGTTAAAAGCATCGCCATTGAAAGCAGAGAGCTCCTTCATCCAGATACTCTTCTTCAAAATAAAGAAGTGTGCCAAGTAGGCCTAACCCTGGAGCCCCGTGATTGGCGATTTCCGTTTGTGGATTACGCTTTACATGGGATATTACCAGAAGATCCTAAGGAAGCCACCTCTATAAAGAGAAAGGCCCAAAGATTTTATTATGACCATAAACTTCAGACTTTGTATAGAAAGTCAAGAGACGGTCTACTGCTACGCTGCATATCAAAAGCAGAAGCAGAAGAAGTGCTGAGAGAAACACACGATGGAGTATGTGGAGCTCATCAGCCTGGTCCTAAACTTGGAGACCGTATAAGAAGGTTAGGATACTACTGGCCGAACATGATCACGGAAGCAATGGCATACGCTAAACGATGTCATGCATGCCAAGTTCATGCTAATTTTATTCATCAACCCCAAGAATACTTGCACAATACTGTTGCAAGTTGGCCATTTGAAGCATGGGAGATGGACATTGTGGGGCCAATAACTCCCCCGTCATCTAGAGGACATCAGTTTATTCTTGCAATAACCGATTATTTTTCAAATGGGCCGAAGCCGTGCCCATGAAAGAGGTGAAAACGACAGATGTGATCAAGTTCGTCAAGCATCATGTCATTTACCGCTTCGGCGTCCCCCGACGGATTATTCATGATAATGGTCCGTAATTCATCAGTCAGGGATTCTCCAGATTCTGCAATAAATTCAGAATCAAAGATATCGCTTCTACACCATATAACCCCGCGGCTAATGGGTTAGCTGAAGCTTTTAACAAGACGATCATCAAACTCCTTCGGAAGTTCGTCTCTTCCAATAAACGAGATAGGGATGAAAAGTTGGGAGAATGTTTGTAGGCATATCGCACCACCGTTTGCATCCCGACCAAAGCTACCCCGTTCTCTTTAGTTTATGGAAGTGAGGCTGTTTTGCCTCTTGAAATCCAGATACCATCATTAAGAGTAGCTTTAGCCACAAGGATGACGACAGAAGAGCGCCACCAGCAAAGATCGCAAGAACTAGAGGCGTTAGATGAAAAACGTCTCAGGGCTCAACAATAAATTGAGTTGTATCAAGCCCGAATATCTCGAACGTTCAATAAGAGCGTTAAGCCAAGGACCTTTAAACAAGGAGACTTGGTTTTGGCTGTTAAAAGGCCAATGATGCTAACCCACAAGACTAAGGGTAAATTTGAACCCAAGTGGGAAGGACCGTTTGTTGTGGAGACAGTATACTCTAGTGGAGCCTATCGCTTAATAAATCAAAATGGCGACAGGATGATGATGCCGATCAATAGCAAATTTCTGAAAAAGTACTATTCTTAATATCCTTGGAGATACGCGTCTTCTTTTTCTTAGGCATGCGCAGTTTGGCGCCTCTGACCTAAACCTGGTGCGTTTGGTTCTCAAGTTTGAACCACCTCCAGCCTTTTTCTTAGGCATGCGCAGTTTGACGCCTCTGACCTAAACCTGGTGCGTTTGGTTCTCAAGTTTGAACCACCTCCAGCCTTTTTCTTAGGCATGCGCAGTTTAGCGCCTCTGACCTAAACCTGGCGCGTTTGGTTCTCAAGTTTGAACCACCTCCAGCCTTTTTCTTAGGCATGCACAGTTTGGCGCCTCTGACCTAAACCTGGTGCGTTTGGTTCTCAAGTTTGAACCACCTCCAGCCTTTTTCTTAGGCATGCGCAGTTTGGCGCCTCTGACCTAAACCTGGTGCGTTTGGTTCTCAAGTTTGAACCACCTCCAATCTTTTTCTTAGGCATGCGCAGTTTGGCGCCTCTGACCTAAACCTGGTGCGTTTGGTTCTCAAGTTTGAACCACCTCCAGTCTTCTTCTTAGGCATGTGCAGTTTGTCGCCTCTGACCTAAACCTGGTGTGTTTGGAGTGCCCAGTTCAAGTTACGCGAGAGAGCCTTGAACCGCCTCCAGTTTGGTTCTCAAGTTTGAACCACCATCAGTCTTTTCTTGGGCATGCGCAGTTTGGCGCCTCTGACCCAAACCTGGTGTGCTCAATTCTTAAGTTTGAACAGCCCCCAATCTTTCTTTTAGGCATGTGTAATTAATCGCCTCTGACCTAAAAGATATAAATTGCCCAAACGCCGACTAGGCAATGGGAAGAGAAGCAGTTTCTCGCCAACCCATCATACTGAGGTAAAAGTATGAATTGCCCAACGCCGACTAGGCAATGGGAAGAGATTAAGTTTCTCACCAACCCATCATACTGGGGTAAAATTATGAATTGCCCAACGCCGACTAGGCAATGGGAAGAGATTAAATTTCTCGCCAACCCATCATACTGAGGTAAAAGTATGAATTGCCCAACATCGACTAGGCAATGGGAAGAAAGCAAATTTCTCGCCAACCCATCATACTGGGGTAAAAGTATGAATTGCCCAACGCCGACTAGGCAATGGGAAGAGATCAAATTTCTCGCCAACCCATCATACTGGGGAAAAAGTATGAATTGCCCAACGCCAACTAAGCAATGGGAAGAGATCAAATTTCTCGCCAACCCATCATACTGGGGTAAAAGTATGAATTGCCCAATGCCGACTAGGCAATGGGAAGAGAACAAATTTCTCGCCAACCCTATCATACTGGGGGTAAGGGTATGAGATTAACTACCCAATGCTGATTAAAGGCAAAAGGGGAGAGGAGATTAATTTCTCGACAACTCACCATGTTGAGGGGAATAACTTGGCTAGCCCAACTCAAATGGTAGTTGGTAAAGGCCAATCAAACCCGTTGATAGCTGGGGATTTGCTAAAAATTCCATAAAACCTGTCATGTAAAATTCTTACCTCTGACAGTACGACTTAGAACGCTTCGCAGAGAAAGCTACTTCTTGATGGCAAGTTATTTGTTGTGCAAGAAGATTTCCTAGCCAACTAATAAAAGAATCAAAAAGTAGTTATCCTTATTCATCATTTAAAAAGAATGGAGTTACAAAAGAAGTATGAGAACCAATAAAGTTCTTTCTTTTAGTACAAGTTCTCATTACAAAAAAAGAATGAAGGATAAAAGAAAACTATGGATCTCCGAGATGCTTTAACTTACTCATCGCTTCGTCAACCACTCGACGACGAGTTGCCTCTATAGAGTGTTGAGCCTGCCGGAGCAGATCATCATCATTCATTCCAACTTGCTGGATGAGATGCTGGCGAGACTCTTCCATAGTACGGCTTCTTATTGTCTCCTCCTGATCAACTTGCTCCCGTTGAAGGATCAGCGCTTCCCGCTTCTTAACGGCTTCCCCTAATTGAAGCTCGCTCTCTACTAAGATCGCCCGAGCATTAGCAATAGCCTCCTGGGCGCTGAGAATTGCAGCCTGGCTGCCCTCAATTTCAGAGTTCACCAAATCCAAACCTCTAAGAATGGACTCCCGACTAGCCTGGAACCCTGCTAACGCTCGAGACCACTCTTCTTCTTGGCACCTCAATTCCTCTCGATGAGCAACCAACCCCGCCCGAAGACGAGCCCATTCGATCCCAGTAATCGACTCAATATCCACTTGGCGAACTGTGTTGAGTATGTTCATTTGCTCTTCCAAAATTCCAAAACGGGCCCGGTAAGGAGCTGCTCGATCTCGTCCCCCAATTTCTTCTATGTTTTCCAGATAGCGGAATAACATTGGACGTGCGAAGTTGAAGAAATTGTGGCCAGCAAGGACCATCTCGATACATCTCCTTAGCAAACGCATAAAATCGGCGACACTGAAGTTGAAAAGTTCTTCAAGAGGATTTGCAGTGCCAACAGACAAAGCAAGTAATGCTAAGGAAGATGTCACGGGCAGGGGAGCAGTGGCTTCCGGTGTCGAAAAAGAAGCCCGTTCTTGTACCAGGTTCATGACATGCGGGGCCAGTAAAACCAATGCAGATCTGGTGGAATCAGGAACCTGAGAAGGAGGGCTGCTAATACAAGTCACCCGGGGAGCGCCACCAACAGGAGAAGATGAGGGGGGATCTCCACCAGAAGTTTCTCCGATGGCAGAAGAAGCTTCAAATGAGAACTTTAAGTTCTCCTCATCCCCGACTGGAAGATTAGAAGTTGGAGGAATTACAGTTTTCTCAATAGTCATTATAGTAGAAGGCGTTAGAATCGCTGACTGAGAAACAGAAGGTACGCCAACGACCGTGGGAAATGTCTCAGTGGAACAGACTGGCGTTGGAGATGGCATGCTAGGAGAAGGCGTCGCCTCCCTAGCAGCAGCTGCGATAATGACCTCAGTTCTCTCATCACTTCCCAGTTCGTCAATTGGGGGGATTGAAGAGGGAACAGAGGCAGGAGCCGGTGTGGAATAATCAGCCACAAACTCGCCAGCAGAGCTACCCACACCACCAACGGAGCCGGAATGGTCCATCCTATCGTCAGACTCTACTTGGGTAGTCGAATGCATTGGCGAGAGAAGTTGATCACCTGCATTTCGGAAGACCAGAATAGCAGTGTTACGTTAAAAAAATAACGGGCAAAAGATAAAATGCTAAGGGCCATACCAGGCGATACAAGTCCAGTTGTCGAACTTGAAGGGGGAGCCATTGTCGTTTCCAGCAACGTACCCATCTCGCTACCCGTTAGTTGCGCTACAGGTTCTGCCACAGGCCCTATGGCCAAAGGGGCCGAAACCTCAACAACACTTGGAGCTTTAGCAGGTTCGTCCTCCCTTGCCGATGCTAGGGGTAGAGCCGAAACCAACAAGTCTGAAGCAAGTTTGACAGTCACTTCTTGGGGAGCTATCAAAGTTTCCTGAGCCAATTTTTGCTTCTTACCCGGTCTTCTCTTTAAAGTGCCACGGCGTTTGAGAGCTAGACTCAAGGGACGACTGACAACAGGCTGGGGAGCTCCACCAGCACCAGTATTGTCATCGTCATCACCGGCATCGTCGTCGGACTCGCTGGCGTCTGAAGGCTCAGCCGCGGCGCCAAGGAATTCTTCCATTCCTTTTATTCTCACTCTAGAAGCACCCTGGCGGCTAATATAGAGGGCTTCAATCTCTTTGCAACAACTGCGATTAAGAGAGAAGTCGGGCATGTCAGCATTCGCAATACTGAACCAGTTGCAGAAGCTGTGGGTCATGGCCAATTCTGTCGCCTTCTGGGGCAAGGAGAATTCAGCCTCGGTTCCGCCTGCTGCGAAATGGAACCAGCCACGAGCACCTTCGTATAAATTCCCCTCGTGAGCGAGATCTTTATTTAGATTGCCCACATAAAGTTGGGAGTATCCAAACTGACGAGCAAAGCGATTCGGAGTGTATGGCTCGATCCGACACCCGAGATCTTGACGATACACCAAGTGTCCGGGACGGATGTTGAGAAGCCACCAGAACGCTCCTGCAAATAAAGTAGTGAACTTATCTGCTCCCACGGTATCCTTTAGCCTCATCCCATATCCTCTGCCGGGAAAGTCAGGGAAATACCGGAAGATCTCATAATTTTGAAAACTATGAAAAGTCTTCCGAATTTGAGACATATAATTCTGCTTCCACGAAGAGCGTTCATACAGCTCTACAAAGAAGCACTTTTCGCCCGAACGACGCTCTGGTGCACTCATTAAAGAAGGACAGTGCAAGACGAGCCACGCCATCAAATAGGTGTAGGGCGTCTCCACCCTAGGGTTTGGAGTTTTCGGTTGGGCAGTCTCTTTCGATTTGACCTTTCCTTTTCCCTTGACCTTAATAGTGGGGAGGAAATCACGACAAAGCACCCTCAGTCCATACTGTAAATTGCATACCATGGCGGGAAGAAGTCCAAGGGGTCGGCCATATGCGAGAAGAACCGTTGGATATACCACGGTCACTGCAATTGCTTCTTTGGGCAACGACGGCACGACACATCTCTTCAGCCACAGCATCAGAAATCCGGCAATGAGACCTCTGTTGGAGATCGGGAACTGGGCTTGATAATGGTAGCTCTTGAATGAAGTGCCGGGATCATATCCGTTCTCATTGGAGTCTGTAGTATAATACAGACGGTAATGGCCCCTGGCTACACGTTGGTCAATCTCTGGGATGGGGACAGGAGAATGACCATGGATAGTGGCCGAGCTATCCTTAGAGTTTAAATTGGCAAAGAGATACTTGGCCCATTTCTTATGACCGATACCGTGGTTACGCGCACCCGTCAAATCAGCGCAAATATGATAATAACACATCATCTTGCAGTATGTGGCATAGATGCGCTCATTCCTCGCCAGTAGCATATTCAGCTCATTGGTGGTGGGGATATACTCTTCATAGGGGATTTCACCCATGGAAAGCCCGGAAACCTCGAACATCTCGTGAAGAGCGAATCCTAGCTCACCCACTGGTGTAAAGAGAGTACAAGTCTCAGGGTTATACATCTCCAAGAGGCAGTAAAAATGATAGGCACTCTAGGAAAACCCGAATTGGACATTCCTGATAGCTTTATACAAGCCAATATCCTTTAAAATGGGCTCGTGGGAATCCAGCATGTACTGAACGAGGCGGGCCCACCACATATTGTTAGAAGAATGAACCCAGCCAGGCATCCTGAAGTCGCTAGCCGGGTACCGACCATCCTTCGTCAGGAACTCACTTAAGAAAGTTCGGGCACGATATGGGACTTCTCCCACTGGAAGCTCCTTGCCAAATCGGCCTGGAAACAAACCAGTAATGCATCTGGAGGGACCATCTTGATAAACCCCTTTTGCACCAAATTTGCCTGTTGGGACGCCATCTTGCTCTTGAGTCAGTCCCCACTTTAATTTCCGAGGCATCGCCAGCCTCTGAAGATAGACTAGAGGATAGCTACGAGCCATTCTAGGTAGAAACATCAGCATTTCGCCTGAGTTATATAACCAAACACACTCCTCTTCATAAAGGATCTCATCTGATTGATCCATCTGGTCTCCAAATAGGAAGGCGGGTTTCTCCATCGCCTCTCTATTCAAAGTTTCAAAGGCTGCATCGGTTATGATTTCTCGCGTAGTAGTGGGATGGTACTTGATCAACTTCTCCTTGCGCTCCTTCGGGTCTAGCTTATATGAAGCCAAGATAGTGGTGAAGCGAAATTGGCCTGAGGGATCAGAACCCCCAGTAAAGCCAAAGTAATTCTTGTGAGGAAGAGCTTCCATCGAATACGCTACTGCAAAAAGAAGCACCAGAGTGAGAGAAGTTTCTATAAGACAGAAAAATTCTCTAAGTATGGACGCGCGAAGCTAAAAATTAGACCGCGCAGAAGTCAAAATAGCCTCGCGTTTTCACGCGACTGCTGCTCAAAGATAGCCTCGCAATTTATTGCGACTGCTACTTAAAATAGCCCCGCGCTTCAAAACTCGAGGAAGACGCGATAACTTCGCGTAAAGAAGAAAGTCAGAGACTTTTCTTCTTCTCCAAACCTTACAGCAGGAGTACGACGTTCTCGCCGGTAAAAGAGTTGATTGATCAGTTAAGATCAAGCCAAATCACTCTAGAGATGTTCTAAAAAGTCTCGATGGAGAGATTCTTACCTCCGATAGGCGAAATGTGAGCTGGTGCGTCGCTGCCATGGCCGCCGCAACCACTGCTTGCTCCAGTTGCCGATGATGGAGCCGCGCGAGAAGTAGCACGAGTTTTGGGTGCCATTGCTGAGGAAAATCGACTGAAAATTGGGAGGAAACTCGATCGGAAGAAGCTCGGGTCGCCTGAACTGTGATCGCCTGAATCTCTAAGTTTCTGGAAAATTCTCAAGTAAAGTGAGAAGAAAAGGAATAGAGATTTTATTTAAAAGAGGGAAACCACCTCTTAGAGTTCAGCGCGGATTTCGGAGAAAATGACTGGTCAGTTACTCTCCAAAACGCGGAGCTATTAGCCTCGCATGATAAAGAAAAAAGTGAAGATATTAACTCCATGCAACTCCAAGAAACGCGAAGATAACTTGGTATTTTAGCTTCGCGTTCTCATGAAAAACTTGGATTTTTGGCTAAGTTGAAGATGATCCCTGTCCGATCACTTCAGGTATTAATGATCTAAGTTACGCAGAAGAGCCTTAAATTATTTTACCAGAATTATTAACCATCTGTTTGCTGAGCAAGCAAAATTATTGAAGCCAACAGATAGAGAGGAAAATAATTTATCTTTATTCATGGAGCAAGAGATTACAAAGAGGGAGTTATAGCTCTCCCAAAAGCTTTTACATGATCAACTCATCAATAACCGGACAGTAAGACTTCTCTACGGGGTGTTGAAGCTCAGTTCCCTGGTTCGCATGCAAAAGAACTCCAGATTTCTCGACGGGGTGTTGAAGCTCAGTTCCCTGATTCACAGGCAAAAGATCTCCTCTGCAAATGTCATTTTGGACCTGTCATCTGAAATGAAGCACGAGAGGAAAGAGAAGTGCTACATCGAAGCACAAGCTGAACTGCAAGTGCTGCAATTCTGAACTGCAAGCGCTGCAGGCCCTCACTTGAGCTTGAAGCTCCTTCAATAGTCCATCTCCAGGAGCCAGAGCTTGAAACCTGCAACTATGTTGTAAAGCATATGCTTCTGACTCCCTTAGAGTTACTTTTGCTGATGAAGATCGATGGACCCGCATACATTCCTCTTCAGAAGGGATTGGACTTACTGCAAAAGGAACAGAGTTTCCAAAAGAGTGAAAACGCGGAGCTAAGCTAACTCCGCGCACAGTTGAAGAAATAGCCTCGCGCTTTAAACGCAGAGGATGATGCGATAACTTCGAGTATAAGGGGACGAGATTTCTTTCTGCTCTTTCCTTCTCTTTCAAATTCATCGTGACTGCTAATCAAAGATAGCCTCGCAATTCATCGCGACTGCTAATCGAAGATAGCCTCGCAATTCATCGTGACTGCTAATCGAAGATAGCCTCGCAATTCATCGCGACTGCTAATCAAAGATAGCCTCGCAATTCATCGCGACTGCTAATCAAAGATAGCCTCGCAATTCATCGCGACTGCTAATCAAAAATAGCCTCGCAATTCATCGCGACTGCTAATCAAAGATAGCCTCACAATTCATCGCGACTGCTAATCAAAGATAGCCTCGCAGATTCATCGAGACCACTAGTCAGATAAGCCCCGCGTTTCAAGCACAGGGGATGACGCGATAACTTCGCGGAGAACGACGATCTCGCCGGTAAAATAAACAGTTGGCTGGATTAAACCAAGCCGAAACATCTCAAGAATGGTTCTTAGAAGCCCAAGAGTTAAGGTTTTTACCTTCGGAAGACGTTGCATAGACTGGTTCGCCGTCGCGTCTACCTTCACGACTGCTGCCATTAACGTCGACCAACTTGCGTGATGTCGCACTCTTCCTAGATGGCATCCTAGTGATGAAGACCTATGGAAAGGAAAAAGAAGTTCGGCTGGAGATCATTCTTTCAAAATAAGAAGCCTGAGTCGCCTGCTCTGAAGCCCTAAGATTCTTCGGATGAGATGAAGAAGAAGATGAGCTGGGAGCTCTATTTAAACAGAATTTCCATCGCTTGGTATTCGGCGTAGAAATTCAGGGTAATTAATGACATAATTATTCATTTCACTGAAGACGAAGTGAAGCTTATTAGCTCCGCGTAAGTGAGCATAACGCGAGATAGACTTGGTATTCTAACTCCGCGTTTCAGTTTAGATATCCAAAGTATTTCAAAATCTGCTGAAGTCTAAGCCATTTTGAAAACTTTGGAGGGGGTTCTGTTGGCAGTGAAAATTTCTAAGTTAAAAGGATTTTCCACAACAGAACGCGGAGCCAATTTAATAGTCCCGCGTTTGGTTATATTAACCTTGCGTTTGAATAAAACGCGAAGATGTTTAATAGCTCCACGTTGATTTCGCAGTCTGGCTTGTATTAGCCTCGCGTTTGAGTAAACGCGAAGATGTTCTATAGCTCCGCGTTAGCTCCGTGCACTGGTTATTTAGCACCACGTTTTGATGCGATTAAAGCTCCGCGTGAGCAGATAACCAGAATCTCAAATTGATTGAGATTATGATTTGGGTTTATCCAAATACCAAATCAAATCCAATCAGAATTCTAAATCAAGAGATTTAAATCAATATTAGATATTTGATTGGAATCCTTGATGAGAGCAAATTCTATTTAGATAGAAACTCTTGCATTAACCTGGAGCTATAAATATCTTCCTGGTGAAACCCTAGGGATCTTCTTTTCGGCAATTGAGATATTTTTCTAAAATCTTGGAGAATTCGAGTTACGCACAGAGCCTTGAGTTCGTGAAGATCAGAGAAAATCATCATCTTCTTTCTAGAGTTCTTGAGAAGTTCGAGTTACGCGAGAGAGCCTTGAACAAATCAAAACCAGAGAAGATCGTCTATAGTCGGCCGATATCTTCAAGAGAGAAGATTTTAACGTACCGATCATCAAAAGGAGCTGCTTGACAGATCCCATCGCCATATATCCCACAATATTGTAAAAGAGAGAGATTGAAAATATAAAATCCTCTCGTTTGTTCTCTTTATATCTTGTTCACTTCTATTGTAATTCAAGCTTATTCAATGGAAGGAAGCGAAGAAACTTTTGCGACGAACAGGTGGAAGCCAACAAATCTGAAGCAAACTTGACAGCCCCCTCTTGGGAAGTTACTAGCGTCCTCGGAGCCAATTTCTCCTTCTTCTTAGCTGGTCCTTCGCCAGGGGCTCCGCAGCGTTTGATGGTCGGACTCCGGGAACGAATGACCATGGGTTGGGGAGCTTCACCAACATCTACTCCAACATCAGCACCATCATCGTCATCATCATCGTCATCAGAATCGCCAACATATGATGGGTCGGCCGCCGCGCCAAGGAATTCATTCGTTCCTTTCACTCTTACTCTTGTTGCACCCCTACGGCTAGAGTAAAACGCTTCTATTTCTTTACAACAACTCCGGTTAATGGAGAAGTTGGGCACGTCAGCATTTGCTATACTATACCACGTGCAAAAGCTTAAAGTCATGGCTAGCTCAGGCAACTTCTGTGGTAAGACGAATTCAGCTCCGGTTCTACCAGCTACAAAATGGAACCAACCGCGGGCACGCTCGTATAGATTCCCCTCATAGGCAAAATTCTTGCTCGGATTACCCACATAAAGTTGGGAATATCCAAACTGACGAGCGAAGCGGCTTGGAATGTACGGTTTAATATGACACTTGGCATCTTGACGATACACCAAGTGCCCGGGACGGATGTTAAGGAGCCACCAGAACACTCATAAGGATAAGATAGTGAAGTTATCTGCTCTCGCAATGTCTTTGAATTTCGACCCGTATTCTCCACCAGGGAAGTCGGGGAAATACCGGAAGAGCTCATAATTCTGATGGTGACGTAGTGTCTTCCGAATTTGCGACACGTAGTGACTCTTCCAAGAGGAGCACTCGTATAACTCCACAAAGAAAGGCTTGTCACAGAAACGATGTTCAGCCGCATTCATTAGAGAGGGGCAGTGCATGATGAGCCACCCCATCAGATAGGTATAAGGCATCTCCACCCTAGGGTTTGGAGTTTTCGCCTAGGCAATCTCTTTTGACTTGCCCTTTCCTTTCCCCTTACCCTTATCAGCAGGGATAAAGTCATTGCAAAGTGCTCGCAATCCATACTGTAGGTTGCACACCATGGCAGGAAGAAGTCCGAGGGGTCGGCCGTATGAAAGAAGAACTGCTGGATACACCACGGTCATTGCAATGGCCTCTTTCGGCAATGACGGCACGACACATCTCTTCAACCATAGCATCAAAAACCCAGCAATAAGACCTCTATTGGATATTGAGAACTGAGCTTGGTAGTGGTAACTCTTGAAGGAGGTGCCAGGACCAAATTCACCTTCGTTGGATTCAGTAGTATAATACATTAAATGGGTCTTGGCGATGCGGTGATCGATCTCCGTGACGGCAACAGGAGCATAGCCATGGACTGTTGTTGAACTATCCTTGGAGTTGAAGTTGGCGAAGAGGTAATCGGCCCATTTCTTGTGGCTGATACCCTGATTATGCACACCTGCCATGTCGGCATAGATGCGGTAATGGCACATCATCTCTCAGTAGGTGGCATAGATGCGCTCGTCCCTCTCCTTTAGCATATTCAGCTCTTCGGTGGTGGGGATATACTCTTTATATGGGACTTCGCCCATTAACAGCCCGGACACCTCAAACATCTCATGAAGAGCGAACCCCAGCTCACCCACTGGTGTAAAAAAAGTGTTAGTTTCAGGGTTGTACATCTCCAGGAAACCGATAAGCACTCTAAGGAATCCCAAATTGCACGTTTCTGATGGCTTTGTATAAGCCAATCTCTTTTAGAACTGGTTCATGGGAATCTAATATATATTGGACAAGGCGGGCCCACCTCATATTGTCGGAGAAATAAACCCAACCAGGCATCCTGAAGTCACTGGCTGGGTATTGGCCTCCTTTCGACATGAACTCGCTCAGGAAAGTCCGTGCGCGAATCGGGACTTCACCTACAAGGTACTCCTTGCTAATTCTGCCTGGAAGCAAACCAATAATACATCTGGTGGGGCCATCTTGATAAACCCCATGTGCGCCTAATTTGCCCGTTGGGACGCCACCCTGTTCTTGAATTAATCCCCACTCTAATTCACAATGCATCGTCAGCCTTTGAAGATAGACCAGAGGATAGCCACGCTCCATCCTAGGCAGAAACATTAAACCTTCACCAGAATTATAGAGCCACATGCTCTCCTCTTCAAGGAGGATATGATCTGATTGCTCCATCTTGTCCCCAAAGAGAAATGTGGGCTTCTCTAGCACTTCTCTGTTCATGGCTTCGAAAGCCGCATCAGTCACAATCTCCCGTGCAATAGTGGGATGATATTTGATCAACTTTTCCCGGCGCTCTCTCGAATCTGGTTGTATGTGGCCAGGATGGTTGTGAAGCGAAATTGAGCTGTTGGATCAGAACCCCCAGCAAAACCAAAGTAGTGCTTATGGGGAAGAGCTTCCACCGAATACCCCACTGTAAAAAGAAGAAACGAGAATTAGAAAATCTTCTATAACTCCGCGCGAAGCTAAAAATTAGACCGCGCGAAGCTAAAGTAACTCCGCTCGAAGCTAAAAATTAGACCGCGCGAAGCTAAAATAACTCCGCACGAAGCTAAAAATTAGACTGCGCGAAGCTAAAAATAAATCCGTGTGAAGCTAAAATTAGACCTTGCGAGACTACAAATAACTCCGCGCAAAGCTAAAAGGATAGCCTCGCATTTAAGCGCGACAGCTAGTCAGAATAGTCCCGCGTTTCCAACTCGAGTATAACGCGATAATTTCGCGTAGAAGAAGACCAGAGGCCTTTCTTCTTCTCCAAGCCATATGGCCGGAAAACGGCGGTCTCACCGGTGATAAAGCAAAATGGCCGGTCGGAACCAAGCCAAATCACTCCCAAATGGTTCTAAGAAGACCAAAAGTAAGGATTTTTACCTCCAATAGGCGCGACAGGAACTTATTCGCCGCTGCGCTCGCTGCCTCGACCGCTGCCGCCGCTGCTTGCACCGGCCGCCGATGGCGAGGCGCGCGGGAAGAAGCGCGAGTCTTGGGTGCCATTGATCTTGAAGAAAGCGGAGAGAAATCAACGAAAAACTTGGAGAAATTGATCGGGTCCCTGGTCGCCTGGAATCGCCTGAGCTCTGGTCGTCGGAGTTCTTGAAATCTCTTTGAATTGAAGTAAGGAAGAGAAAAGGGTTTAAAGCTCCATTTAAGTTACGCATGAGAGCCTTGAATTGCCCCCATTAAACTAAGGCATGTGCAATTAGACGCCTCTGTCTAAGTTAAATGATCCTTATCTGATCATTTCGGGTATTAATAAATCTAAGTTACGCAAATGAGCCTTAGATTGTTTTACCAAAACAATGAGTCATCTATTTGTTGAGCAAGCAAGATTCTTGAAGCCAACAGATAAAGAGAAAAAGAATTATCTTTATTCTTGAAGAAAAAGGTTACAGAAGAAGAGGGAGTTATAGCTCTCCCAAAAGCTTCAACCTATTCATCGACTCATCAATAACCCAACAACAAGTCTCCATGGAGTGTTGGAATTCTCTGGTTCACATGTAAAGATCTCCTCTGCAAATGTCAACTATGACCTATTTAAAGTTCTTAGTAGATTATCTGAAGATACTACTACAAGAATCCTAATGAAGATGCACAAGTTAGATTCGACATGCTACAAACCCTTAGATGATCATCTCTATCACTTTGAAAAATGATAGAGATTGTTATCTAACAGAAATGGTCCTCAAGAAAACTTAATGGGTTGCCGCAGAGTTCTTGTAACTCTTTCAAAAATTTATCTTTTCGATCCAGAGCTTGAAACCTGCAACTATATTGTAAAGCATATACTTCTGGCTTCCTTAGAGTTACTTTTGCTGATGAAGACTGGTAGAGCCACATGCACTCCTATTCAAAAAGAATTTGGTCTAAGTACTTCACTACAGAAGAAGAATCAAGAGTTAGAGAAAACTCAAAAAATCTTCTAAGTATAAAAATGGGGAGCTAGAAATAAGCTTCGCGCGCAATTGAGGAAATAACCTCGCGATTAAAATGCGACTGCTAGTCAAAATAGCCTCACGATTGAAACGCGACTGCTAGTCAAGATAGCCCCGTGTTTCAAAACGCGAGGATGACACGATAGCTTCGCATAAGAAAGAAGATCAGAGTTTTTCTTTGTCTTATCCTTTCTTCTAAAGCCTTACGGCGGGAGAACGGCGATCTCGCCGGTTCAAAATTGGTTGGTCGATTAAAACCAAGCCAAAACACTCCAAAGTTGATCTAAGGAGTATGAAAATTAAGAATTTCTACCTTCAATTGGTGCAGCATGGATTGGCTCTATTATGGCCACTGCCTCGGCCGCCGCCGCTGCTAGTACCGGCCGCCGATGGTGAGGAGGCATGCGATGCCGTACTCTTCTTAGATGACATCCTAGTGATGGAAAATCTTTGGAAAGTCGAAGGAAGTTTGGTTGAAGATCATTCCTTCAAACTGAGTCGCCTGAGCTCTGAGCTCTTGAAATTCTTCGGATAAAATGAAGAAGAAGAAGAGCTAGAGGTTCTATTTAAATGATCCGCCTCTTGGTATTCGGCGCGAAAGTCAGAGTAGGAGTAATTACTGAGCAATTACTGGGTAATTGCTGCATAATCAATGAGCAGTTACTTGCCAAAAAGCAAAGCTATTTAGCTCCGCGCAAGTGAACAAAACCCGAGATAAACTTGGTATTTTAACTTCGAATTTCCAATCCGAAGATCCAAAGTATTTCAAAATTTGCTAAGTTCTAAGTCATTTTGAAAACTTTGGAGGGGGTTCTGTTGGCAGTGAAAATTTCTAAGTAAATAGAGTTTTCCACAACAGAACGCGGAGCTAACTCCGCAGCCCCGCGTTTGGCTATTTTTAGCCCCGCGTATGAGAAAAACTCGGAGCTAATCAATAGCTCCACGTTCTGGTTTCTTAGCTCTGCGTTTTGATGAATCAGAATCTCAAATTGATTGATATTATGATTTGGGTTTATCCGAATACCCGAATTATGTCCAATCAGAATTCTAAATCAAAAGATTAAAATCAAAACTAAGATATTTGATTAGAATTCTTGATGAAAGCAAATTCTATTTAGATAGAAACTCTCAAATCATCCTAAAGCTATAAATACCCTTTTGAGGAAGCCCTAAGGATCTTTTCGGATCATCTCTGTAGCATCTTGGAAATTCGAGTTACGCATAGAGCCTTGGATTCGTGAAGAGCAGAGAAGAAAAGATCATCTACAATCGGCCGTCATCTTCGAGAGAGAAGAGTTTGACGTCAGATCGTCCAAAGGAGATGCTCGACAGATCCCATCGCCACAGATCCCACATCATTGTAAAAGAGAGAGATTGAACTATAAAATCCTCTCGTTTGCTCTTTATTGTTCACTTTCATTGTAATCTAAATTGTATTCAATGGAAGGAAGCAAAACTTTTGCGGCAAATAGCCCTGGACACTTGGTGTACAGGCAAGACACCATGTACTACATAGAGCCGTATATCCCGAGTAGATTTACTCGTCAATTTGGATATACGCAGCTTTATGTAGAAAATCTAAATAAAGGGTTGGCGTACGAGGGGAATCTGTACGCAGGGGCATGGGGCTGGTTCCATTTTGTTGCTGGAGGAACCGGAGCAGAATTTATGCTATCCCTGAAATCGCCAGAGCTAAGCATGGTATTAAGCTTCTGCACCTGGTACTGCATTGCCAATGCTAATGTGCCACATTTCTCTATCAACCACAGCTGCTGCAAGGAGATAAAGACCTTCTACTCTAGCTGCAAAGGGGCTAAAGAGTGAGGGTAAAAGGGATGGATGAATTCCTTGGTGCGGCGGCCGATCCGTCAGATGTTGGCAACTCTGACGGAGATGACGATGATGGTAATGACGATGATGGCGATGCTGGTGGTGCTCCTCAAGACTTGGTTCCCCGCTCCCGGAGTCCAGCCATCAAACGCCGCAGATCTGTAAGAGGTGAACCAGCGAAGAAGAAGAAGAAGAAATTAGCTCCGGGGACCTTATTAGTCCCTCAAGAGGCGGCAGTCAAGTTTGCTTCAGACTTGCTAGCCTCAACTCTGCCGTCTAGGCCGGCAGAGGAGAGTATGCCCTGTGAAGCTCCCCACGCTCCCGATGCTGCGGTTCGCCTGCCGACTCAAGAATCGACAGAGTACACTACGACGCAACCCTTAGGCGGCGAGATGGATGTACTTTTAGAGACAAAGACGGCTCCTTCTTCAAGTCCAACCACAGGACTTGTATCCCCTAGTATGGTTCTTTCAGATTTTATGCTCTATCTTCTGTTCGTTTTTCTATATTATATGTAAAACTCCTTGTTTGCTTTTCTGAAATGCAGGTAGTCAATTCCACTCTCCCATGCATTCAACTACCAGGGTGGAGTCCGAGGAGCTGGTCAACTACTCTGGCACCACCGGTTCGGTGGGTGGTCTAGGTAGTTCGGCGGGGGAGTTTGACGTGGATATTTTCACGTCAGCTCCTCTCTCTGTTCCTACTTCAGTTCCCTCAATTGATGAACTCGGGAGTGATGATAGGACAAAGGTCGTTGTCGCGGCCGCAGCAAGAGAGGCTACCCTGTCCCCAAGTCTGCCATCTCCAACTCCCAGGGTCTGCTCCGAAGAAACCTTTCCAGTGGTTGTTGGTGTGCTCTCTGCTCCTTAGCCAGCAGTATTAACGCCTTCCACCATTATGGCTGTTGAGACACCGGTGACTCCTCCAGCTCCAAGTCATCTGTCAACAGGAGACGAAAAAAACTTGAAGTTCTCATTTGAAGCCACTTCTTCCATAGGAGGAGTTTCGGGTGAAGACACTCCATCGTCTGTCCCGGCTGGCGGTGCTGCTCGAATGATCTGTACCAGCGATAACTCGCCTCGGGTTCCCAGTTATGCCAAGTCTTTATTGGCTTTACTGGCTCCGCATATAATGAGTCTGGTACAGGGACGGGCTTCTTCTTCCTCGACTCCAACGAACGCCACTCCTCCCCAAGCGACATCTTCCTTAGCGTTGCCTGCTTTAAATACAGACACTGTGGACCCTCTTGAGGAATTCTTCAACCACAGTGTTAATGACTTTATGTGGTTGCTAAGGAGATGTATCGGGATGATCCTGGACGGAAGAGACTTCCTTAATCTTGGACATCCAATGTTGTCCAGCTATCTGGATAACATCGAAAGGATTGGGGGATGGGACCGAGCAGCTCCTTACCGAGCCTGTCTTGAAGCTTTAGAAGAGTAGGTGAACACGCTAAACACAGTTCATCAAGCGGATGTGGAAGCGATCACTGAAATAGAGTTGGCGCGGCTACGGGCAGAGTTAACAGCTCGCCAAGAAGAGTTGAGGTGACAGGAAGAAGGATGGTTGCAGGAGTTGGCAGAACTACGAGCCAATCAGGAGTCCATTCTCAGGGGGTTGGAGATAGTGGACTTCGAAATTGAGGGGAGCCAGGCCGCCATTCTTAGAGCCAAAGAGACTATCGCTAAGGCTCGGACTATTCTAGAAGCCAGCGAGTCTCGGCTAGGGGAATCCGTTAAGAAACGGGAAGAGCTAATCCTCCAACAAGGACAGCTTGAGCAGGAGGACATAATAAGGAGCCGCGCTATCGAAGAGTCTCGTCAGTGGTTGACCCAGCAACTTGCAATAAATGACGATGATTTGCGCTGGCAAGCTCAACACTCCGTGGAGGAGTCTCGCCGTCGAGTCATTGATGAGACGACGAATAAATTGAAGCTTTTGGGAGATTCATAACTTCTTTTTATTTTATTCTTCATTCTTTATTCTTTATTCATTTTGTAAAAGAACTTGTAATAGAAGAAAGAACTTAGTGATTCTTTTGATTCTTTTGTAACTTTATTCTTTTAATTTATGAATAAAGATAACTCTTTTGATTCTTTTATCTGTTGGCTTCAAAAATTTGCTTGCACAACAAATAACTTGTCATCAAAATAGTTCACTGTTTTGGTAAAACAATCCAAGGCTCATCTGCGTAACTTAGATTATTAATACCGACTGGGTTATGATTATTTAACCTCGGTAAAGCCCATTGAAAAGAGCAAAATAATAGTTTGGTGAAGATGTTTAAACACTTACACCAGGATAATCGGGTCAGGATTATTAACTTAGACAGAGGCGCCTAATTGCACATGCCTTAGTTTTAATGGAGGCAATTCAAGGCTCTGATGCATAACTTGAACTGCTCATGCCAAAATAATCGAGTGATGATTATCAGTTTTGGCAGAGGCGCCTAATTGCACATGCCTTAGTTTGATGAAGAAATTCAAGTGCTCATATGCGTAACTTGAATTGTCCACTCAATAATGATCAAATCAAGATCATTAACTTAGACAGAGGCGCCTAATTGCACATGCCTTAGTTTAATAAAGAAGTTCAAGTGCTCATTTGCGTAACTTGAACAAGCGGATGGTTATACTTCTAGGGATTATGAATCAGATGTGACAGTTATTCTGTCACCGTTCTGGTTCATTAATTATAGTATTTCTTTAGAAACTTGCCATTGATCGGCATCATCATCCTATCGCCATTTTGGTTCATTAAGCGACAGGCTCCACTAGAGTATACCGTCTCCACAATAAACGGTCCTTCCCACTTGGGTTCAAATTTACTCTTAGTTTTGTGGGTTAGAATCATTGGCCTTTTAATAGCCAAAACCAAGTCTCCTTACTTAAAAGTCCTTGGCTTAATGCTCTTATTGAACGTTTGCGAGATCCGGACTTGATACAACTCAATTTATTGTTGAGCCCTGAGACGTTTTTCATCTAACGCCTCTAGCTCTTGCAATATTTGTTGATGACGCTCTTCTGTCGTCATCTTTGTGGCTAAGGCCACTCTTAACGATGGTATCTGGATTTCAAGAGGCAAGATCGCCTCACTTCCATAAACTAAGAAGAGCGGGGTTGTTTTTATTGGGGTGCGAATGGTGGTGCGATAAGCCCACAAACACTCTCCTAGCTTTTTATCCCAATCCCGTTTGTTGGAAGAGACTAACTTCCGAAGGAGTTTAATAATAGTTTTATTAAAGGCCTCGGCTAATCCATTTGCCGTGGGATTATATGGAGTTGAAGCAATATCTTTGATTCTGAACTTATCACAGAACCTTGAGAACCCTAGGCTGATGAATTGCGGTCTATTATCATGAATGATCCTTCGGGGGACGCCAAAACGGTAAATGACATGATGCTTAATGAACTTAATCACATCTGTCGTTTTCACCTCTCTCATGGGCACAGCTTCGGCCCATCTTGAAAAATAATCGGTTATTGCAAGAATAAACCGATGTCCTCTGGATGACGGGGGAGTTATTGGCCCCACAATATCCATTCCCTATGCCTCAAATAGCCAACTAGCAACAGTATTGTGCAAGTATTCTGGAGGTTGATGAATAAAATTGGCATGTACTTGACATTTATGGCACCGTTTAGCGTATACCATTGCCTCTGTAATCATCTTCGGCCAGTAGTATCCCAGCCTTCTTATGCGGTCTGCGAGTTTTGGACCGAGCTGATGAGCTCCACACATTCCATCATGTGTTTCTCTTAGGACTTCATCTGCTTCTGCTTTTGATATGCAGCGTAGCAGGAGACCATCACTTGACTTTCAGTATAAAGTTTGAAGTGTACGATCAAAGTAAAATCTCGGGGCCTTCCTCTTTATCGAGGCGGCCTCCTTTGGATCCTCTGGTAGTATCCCATATAGGGCGTAATCTATAAATGGAAATCGCCTATCACGGGCTTCCAGAGTTAAGCCTGTCTGGCACACCTCTTTGGTTTGGAATACCGTATCTAGGTGGAAGAGTTCTCTGCTACCAATAGTGATGCTTTTAGCCTCACCCAGCGGGATCGCCAACATTGCAGCCAGTGCGGCAAGAGCATCTGCATAGACGTTCTCATTCCGAGATATATGATAAATGTAAAACTGTTCAAAATATCCTGCTAGCTCGATGGCTAGCTGATGACAGGGGATGAGGGCTTCATGTCTGACTTCATGTCATTTGATTGACGATGAGCTTAGAGTCACCATATGCCTCTAGATAGTTTACCCCAGTTGTAGAGCCATTTTTAAGCCGATAATGAGCGCATTATATTCCGCCACATTATTCGTGCACGGCTCTGTTAATGAGTAACCGTTAGGCAGTGTGTGTTTATGTGGGGATATCAGCACAACCTCCACTCCAGCAGCAGATCGTGTGGCAGCACCATCAAAGAATATCTGTCATGGTTGTTCTTTACTAGTTGTGTTAACTTCCAACGTCTGTTAGAGCTAGACCAAATTGGATGGTCTGCAAGGAAATCGACGATCGCCTGTCCCTTCATTGCCTTTTGAGGAACGAAGTGTATATCATATGGGGATGGCAACAATGCCCATTTCGCCAATCGGCCATTTAAGGATCCTGGTTTTGTCATCAGGATTTTCAAGGGGTTAACCCGTGATATGACATGAATCATTTACCCTGAAAGGTAGTGTTGCATTTTCTGAACAGCGAACACTAGGGCTAAACATTCTTTTTCGATCGGGGTATACCGATGCTCGGCCCCGATCATTGTCCTGCTTAAGTAATAAAGGGCGTGTTTATGGCCGTGCTCATTATATTGAGCAAGTAATGCTCCTAAAGCATCATCTATGGCCCTTATATATATATAAGGAATGGCTGCTCAGGAACCGATGCCATAAGAACAGGAGGTTTGGTGAGATATTCTTTGAGATCGTCAAATGCTTGTTGACATGCCTCATCCCATATGAAAGAAACCCCCTTTTTCATGAGTCTGGAGAACGATTGGCATCACCCTGATAGGTTAGAGATAAAGCGCTGGATATAGGCCAGTTTTCCTTGTAACCCCCTTAACTCTTTAAGATTGCGTGGAGGCGGCATCTCGTTAATCGCTTTTACTTTTCAGGATCAAGGAAAATTCATTTTGAGGTAATTATAAATCCAAGGAATTTCCCGCTGCGTACCCACATGAAAGACTTGGCAGGGTTCATCTTCAAGTGATATTTTTGCATAAGGTCGAAAACCGTTCTTAAGTCATGAAGATGGTCCTCTTTGTTCTTGTTTTGACCGCTAAGTCATCCACATAGCACTCTACCATTTTGCGCAGGTGTTTTTTGAATATGATGCTCATCGCACGTTGGTAAGTGGCACCGGCGTTCTTTAATCCGAACGACATTACTGTATAACAGTATACCCCAGCAGCGTTCTGAAAGCTGTGTGCTTTTCATCATCTGGGTGCATCTTAATCTGGTTATAGCCTGAGAAGCCATCCATAAAGGATATCCTCTCGTATCCGCAAGTGTTATCGATCATGACATCAGTAATTGGGAGTGAGAATTCGTCCTTAGGGCACGCAACATTCAGATCTCAAAAATTGATGCATATCTGGATCTTACCGTTCTTCTTACGAACTGGCACTATGTTAGCCACCCAATCAAGATGTTACTCTTCTCGGATAAATCCCGATTTTATGAGTTTATTGACCTCAGCTACTATCGCCTCCATCAACTTTGGTCGAAAACGCCTTTGCTGTTATTTAACTGGCTTGGCGTCTTCCTTAATATTTAACCGGTGTGTCGCAATCTGAGGATCAAGACCGGGCATATCTTCGTAGCTCCATGCGAACACGTCAATATACTTTTTGATAAGAGATATAAGTTCCTCTATTTCTAGGGGAGTTAGCACGTCACTTATGAAAATGGGCTTCGGATTCTCTTCCTTTCCCATATTAATTTGTACCAATTTATCCGCAGTGGGCGGGTCACGCTGTTCAAAGCGGACATCCCAAAGATTGTCCATGTGTTTAGCCCAGGAATCATCTTGAACATCAATTGGTTCCCCGTCACTTTCTGGTGTGGCTGAAACCATATTTACTGTTAAGGATTGAAACCAGGCACCGGTACTTTGATCCGAATCATGGTCAAGTGGATGTAAGTCCTCATTGGCCGGAGAGCTTTCTTCGTATTTGTGAGGTGATGAGGGAGGAGTAGATACATAGCCCAACCCCCTGTGAGTCTTTTGATAATAGTCTGAGCTCTTTCCTCTCGGTCTAAACGAGAGTATGAGATTTTGTCGCTCTTTTCCAAAGTTTAATCCTGATTTCTGGGTAAAATTATAACCCATCTTTTTCATTATTTGTTAGAATTTCTGTTCATATAAGTGAAATTGAGGTGATGTTTGTTCATCACTTTCACTGCTTTGTCTTTGCCGAGGTGACGTAATTACTTTGCCGAACATGATTGGCTTTTGGGACCCTTGTCGAGGAGGCACTTTAAAGAAGTGACCTTGTCCCTTAGTTATTTTTTATTGAGAGAGGAGGGATGACTTAAGTGGCAAATGGTATGCCGCCAGAACTTCAAGTTCGGATAGACCATCTACTTCGGTGGAAGTACAAGACGGTTCAGACTCTGTAGCTACAGCAGGCTGCTAGACTAACTTTATATTTTCATTGATAATCCACTCATCCTCTACTACATCAGTTATATTATTATCAAAACTCAAATTAAAATCTATGCGGGGATTGATTTCATAGTCAACCCCATCGTTCTCTTCGGGAGGCTCGTACTCTGTATCCACCTCGTTGTTGCTTTCATCCAGCTTTTGAGGCTTGTTGAGTTTGTCGTTGGAGACTTTATAGACTAGCTTGTAGAGCATAGCATCCGTGAAGTAGTTTTCCAGCCCTTTAAAAGGTTGCCTATCTGCAACTAGTGTCCGGACTTCCCCTTATTCATCACAGTATTTCATACACTGGTGGAGAGTCGACGGGACTATCATATAGGCGTGGATCAAAGGCCGTCCCAGTAAAATATTGTAGGAAGTGTCTGCATCAATGACGAGCATGTGACCTCTGTCCTCAAATCTCCGATTTGACATCGGAGTCGGATCTTTCCAAGGGGACAGCTATCATTGGCATTAAATCCATATATTGTAGTATTAGTTGGTGTCAGGTGATGGGGAGAAATTTCCAATAGCTGCATAAACCTTCTGGAAATGACGCTTAGTGCAGACCCCGGATCGATCTGAATACGGTCCACTTTTGTGGATCCGATATATCCGGTGAAATATAATGGTCTGTTGTGCTTTATATTTCTTACCTGCATATCCTCTGGAGAGAAAGTAATCCATGGGACCTGCCTCCTCACTTGATGACAGCAGGGGCAAGAATCCTGTTCTTGGTTAGCTGGCTCGACGATCTGAGTTAGAAATGACTCAGAGTCTGCCAGAGCTTCTCTTAACACCTCGCGAGTTGATTTCGATAATCGTAACAACTCGTAAAGCATGACTCGAGCTGAAATATTTGCCAACTGAGCTATTATGTCAAATTTGAAGGTAGCGTCCTTGACTTCTTCATCTTTTCCAGGATTTTTCTGGAAACGAAGCCATTTCTGCTTTGCAGGTTTTGCGAGTTCCCCGTATATACCTTTCGGGTCTATTCTGGTGTAATCCTTGAGGTATGTCTTACCCGATCGAGTGCCGGAAGGGCCTGCCTGATTCTGATGAGTGGCCATGGTTTCGGCTCTTCTTCAGAGTCTGTAAATGCCCCTGCAATTATATATTTATCTTTTATTTTCGTAAAAATAGTATTGCTAGTCCGCTTTTTCTTTTGACCCTCTGCGGTAGTCCACTGTTCATCCTGTATTAAATCAGGATAGACCAACATGACTTCCCCCCTTGGAGTTGTTACGGGGACAAGTCCTTCTTGTGACTTTTTATGCGGGTCATGGTTTTTCGTAACCAGTTTCCTCTTTGGTATTGGGGTCACCCCTGCGCGGAACTCATGGGTTCCATCCACTAGGGTTGCCATATTGGCAGTGACTTTCTTTTGTTCCTCTTTAAGCGTCAGAACTCCAACTTCTATTAGTGCTTGGATTCTATTCTTCAGAGGGTAACAATCCCTAGTAGGGTGTCCGACATTCCTGTGGTAGAGATAATAGTTGGGGTCGTTGGTTTTACCAGCGTCCTCCGGTTTTCTATTCTCCGGGAGTTTCAACATTCCCTTCCTAAGGAGCAGATGAAAAATTGTAGGCGTTTGCTCTACCTTGAAGGTATAGGTCCTCTCTTGCTGGGGCCTAGGGCCTTGGGATCGGAGGATTTGTCTTCTGTGGAGCTGCCTCTGATGCCATCGCCGCTTTCCCCTTATTATTATTATTTTGGTGGACGGCCTATTATTTCCAGTATTTCTTGATCCATGAGACTCTTCAACTCAACGGATCAAGTCCTCGGCTTGCTCTCCTTATTTGAGCAAATCCATCCATGTCTTAGACTCTACGGCCCCCAATTTTAGGAGCACGTTAGTCTTAAGATTATGTCGATATGTTTCTACTAGAGTTTTCTGGATCATTCCGTGTTTGCAATACACGGACTTCTCCCAGAACCTCTCTATTAAGTATTTTACTGTTTCTTGTTCCCCTTGTTTAGTTGCAAGGAGGGAATGAACCGTAATTTCAGTATCATCCTCAAAGAAACATGCGAGAAATAGTTTCTCAATATCAAACCAGATATTAATAGTACCTGGGGGCAGCTGCATAAACCAAGTGAAGGCAGGCCCTCGCAAAATACTTGCGAATACCTTTGTCATTGCTGGTTCATTTCCCATTAAATGCCCTGCTTGGGACAAGAAGTAGTAAATATGTTGACTGGGAGATCCTTTCCCGTCATACGGCTCTAATTTGAGCGGTTTATATTTTTCAGGGTATGGCGCCAAATCCCATTCAGGCGGATATGGTCTTGAGACCCTTGATTCTTTCAACTCCTTTTTGTGCATTAGTACTTCGAGTTGACTTTGTAACTTTTCTATTTTCTCTTCATGTGGATCATGAAAAGAATACTTATCTTCGTCCTCATGCGTCAAGTGGGTTTTTTCTTCTTTATCTTCTTCGTTCATTTTATTGAATGGAGTTTCTTTTCCCTTTTTGACGTTATCCTCAACGATTTTTTGGGGTATTCTCGACCACTTTTGAGAGCATCATTTTAAAATCCTCAATTGTCTTTTGTTGCTCCCGAATCATTTGTTCTTGAGCTTCAAATCTCTAGTCGATGTCGTCAGATCTATTCATCATATATGATGCTGACTTCAATTTAGATGATGCCGAGGAACAAGGAGAGGCTATAGCCGAATTATCGCTATCATCATCATACGAACCTTTCACGAGTTTCTTATAATTTCGAATCAGGATAGCGCCTGACTTAAGCCGGGTAAAATGATTAGGCTCTTCATCACTTGATTCTGAATCACCATTCTTTTCTATAATTTTCTTACCCTTGCCGACCATGTTGGAAGTTACAACTCTCCATTCTTCTCGGGGAGTAGTCTTTGTTTTCTTAGCAGGTTTTTGTCCGACTTATTTAATATCGAACACCAATACCCTGTTTTTACTGCAGCAACAATTATCGATTACAGTGGATACTGCTGTCATAAGCTGTTGGCAGTGACAAGTCGGTTCAGATTGAACTAGTTCTATACTTCTCTTTTTAGTTAAGTACTCCATGAGGTCAGTGACTTTAGACATGGAATAGTGGGACCCATTTAACTGTTGAGAGGGTCCAGGAGCCCACTGAAACTTTTTGAGATTACTGAAATCCAGTTCTGGTCCATTAGTGCGACGATCAGCCCTGATTTGGTATTCGGATTGATTTATGCGGAGCTGAGAGATAGCTTCGCGTTTTGAAACACGGAGCTGAGAATTAGCTTCGTGTTTTGCATCGCGGGGCTGAGAAATAGCTCCACGTTTTGCTACGCTAGCCTCGCGTTTTATGCTGACTTGGCGTTCCTTCAGAAATTTACCTTCTGGAACCTTAGCCCCGCGTGGAAGAAAATTCTTGCACGCTGGCTTACTCTTGTGATTAACGCAAGTCACAACTTCGCGTCTAGCGCGACTTTTATGATTAAAGACAATTTGCCAATCATCTTCGCGATTTACGCGGAGCTGAGGAATCTTGCGTTTATCGCAAGTACTACTTGTTTCGCGTTTATCGCTAAGCTCAGTATTAGCCTCGGGTGAAGATCACACGCTGGCCGTAAGGAAATTTTATCCTCGTATTTATTGCGAGTGTCAAAAACCTTACGTTTATTGCAAGTTGTACTGGCTTTGTGTTCATCGCTAAGCCCAGTAATAGCCTCGCATGGAGAATCACACGCTGGCTTTAAGGAAATTTTATCTTCGCATTTATCGCGAGTGTGAAAAATCTTGCGTTTATCGCAAGTTGAACTGGTTTCGCGTTTATCGCTAAGTCCAGTAATAGCCTCGCGTGGAGAATCACACGCTGGTTTGTCCTTGCGATTAACGCAAGTTGTAGCTTCGCGTTTAACGCGATACTGACTGGTCTTGCGGTTAACACGAGCCAGTTTGCAAGGGATCATAGCCTCGCGTTCAATGAAGTTAGCCTCGTGTTCAATGCGGGCTTTGAGGGCCTTTCGCCGAGCTCTCCGATTTCTATTTCGGAGTTGGGTTCTGGTCAATCCAATTCCCATGCCTTCTTCGGCAGTAGAGAGGCCATCCTTGTTCGCCGCAAAAGTTTCTTTGCTTCCTTCCATTGAATAAGCTTGAATTATAATGAAAGTGAACAAGAGATGTAAAGAGAACAAATGAGAGGATTTTATATTTCAATCTCTCTCTTTTACAATATAAAACGGATCAGTGGCGATGGGATCTGTCAAGCAGTTCCTTTGGACGATAGGTACGTTGAAATCTTCTCTCTCGAAGATATCGGTCGATGGTGGAGAATCTTCTCTGGTCTTTCCCGAATTCAAGGCTCTATGCGTAACTTGAATTCTCTAAGAAGAAGACGATCACTAAAGGCTTCAAGGCTCTCTCGCGTACTTGAATTGCCAAAGGATCAAAAAGAAGACTTGCCGAAGGGAAGCAGCCAAAAGACCCCTAGAGTTTCACCAAGAAGGTATTTATAGCCCCAGGAAGATTTGAGAGTTTCTATCTAAATAGAATTTGCTCTTATCAAGGATTCCAATCAAATATTTAATATTGATTTAAATCTCTTGATTTAGAATTCTGATTGGACTTGATTTAGTATTTGGATAAGCACAAATCATAATCTCAATCAATTTGAGATTCTGGTTATCTGCTCACGCGGAGCTTTAATCGCATCAAAATGCGGCGCTAAATAACCAGTGCGTGGAGCTAATGTAGAGCTATTGATCATCTCTGCATTTTACTCAAACGCGAGGCTACAAATAGCCAGACGTGGAGCTATTTAGTTAGCTCCGCATTCTGTTGTGGAAAATCCTATTTACTTAGAAATTTTCACTGCCAACAGAACCTCCTCCAAAGTTTTCAAAATGGCTTAGAATTTAG
Organism: Dracaena cambodiana; assembly: GCA_036321105.1. Lineage (NCBI taxonomy): Eukaryota > Viridiplantae > Streptophyta > Magnoliopsida > Asparagales > Asparagaceae > Dracaena > Dracaena cambodiana. The sequence goes on from JAYEPQ010000019.1 coordinate 22,378,893, forward strand.
CAAATTTTAAAATACTTTGGATACTTAAACTGAAACGCGGAGTTAGAATACCAAGTCTCCCTCGCGTTATGCTCGCTTATGCGGAGCTAATCAGCTTCACTTCATTTTCAGTGAAATGAGTAATTGCTTCATTAATTACTCCGAATTTCTGCGTCAAATACCAAGCGACGGAAATCCTGTTTAAATAGAGCTCTCGGCTCATCTTCTTCTTCATTTCACCCGAAGAATTTCTGAGAGCTCAGAGCTCAGGCAACTCCGGCAATCGAGCGACTTATGTTGACGAATGATCTTCTGATCTTCGTTTAATTCTCCATAGATTTTCATCATTAGGATGTCGCTCCAGAAGAGTTTGACTTTTCGCAAGTTGGCCGGCATTAATATCAGCGGCCGTGGAAGTAGACGCGACGGCGAACCAGTCTATGCAGCGTCTTCCGAAGGTAAAAACCTTAACTCTTGGTCGTCTAAGAACCATTCTGAGATGTTTTGGCTCGGTTTAATCCGGCTAATTGTTTATTTTACCGGCGAGATCGCCGTTCTCCGGCCGTAAGGCTTGAAGGAAAAGGAAAAGTCAGGGAGGAACTCTGATCTTTCTCTACGCGAAGTTATCGCGTCATCCTCGCGCTTGAAACGCGGGACTATCAAAAAGGTGGCAGAGAGAAACTCTGTCACGTGAAGTTATCGCGTCATCCTCTGCGTTTGAAACGCGAGGCTATTTCAGCTACACGCGAAGTTAACTTAGCTCCGCGCTCATATACTTAGAAGATTTTCCAACTTTTGTGGAACCCCTGATTCTTCTTTTACAGTGAACCAGATTCAATCTGATGACTTGGGATGTAGTTTCTCCCTGATATATCTTCAAAGGCTGGCCGTGCACCGATCTTCATCAACGAAAGTAAATCTAAGGAAGCCAGAAGCATATGCTTTACAACATAGTTGCAGTTTTCAAACTCTGACTCCTTTTGAAGGAGTTACAAGAACTCTGTGGCAGCCCATTAAGTTTTCTTGAGGATCATTTCTGTTAGATGACAATCTCTGTTACTTTCCAAAGCGATAGAGATGATTATCTAAGGGCTTGCAGCACTCCAAATTCAACTTGTGCTTGATTTCAGATGACAGATCCTAGTTGACATTTGCAGAGGAGATCTCTTGTATTTGAACCATGGAATTGAACTTCAACATCCCGCGGAGGAATCTCATCGTTAGGTTACTGATGAGTCAATGAATATGTAGAAGCTTGTGGGAGAGCTATAACTCCTTCTTTGTAATCACTTCCTTTATGAATAAAGGCAAATTATTTGCCTCTTATCTGTTGGCTTCAATAATCTTGCTGAAGTGATCGAATAAGGATCATTTTAACTTAGCCGAAAATCCAAGTTCTTCATGAGAACGCGAAACTAAAAATACCAAGTTATCTTCGCGTTTTGCGGAGTTGCGCAGTGTAGCGCGAAGTTAATGGCTCTGCTTTTTCCCTCATTACGCGAGGCTAATAGCTCCGCATTTCTGGAGAGTAACTAATCGTCATTTTCTCCAAAATTCGTGCCGAATTCCAAGAGGTGGTTTCCCTCATTTAAACGAAATTCTATTCGTTTTCTTCTCACTTCACTTGAGAATTTTCCAGAGATCTCAGAGGTTTAGGCGATCAGAGCTCAGGCGACCCGAGCGTACTCCGACTGATTTTCTCCCCAATTCCAGTCGATTTTCCTCAAGTTTCGAGCAATGGCACCCAAAACCCGTGCTACTTCTCGCGCAGCTCCATCATCGGCGACTGGTGCAAGCAGTGGTGGCAGCAGCTATGGCAGCGACGCGCCGGCCTACGTTTCACCTATTGGGGGTAAGAACCTTTCTATCGAGACTCTTTAGAACATTTTTAGAGTGATTTGGCTTGATTTTGACCGATCGCCTCTTTTATCGGCGAGATCGCCGTATTCCGGCCGTAAGGCTTGGAGAAGAAGAAAAGCCTCTGGCTTTCTTCTCACGCGAAGTTATCGCGTCATCCTTGCGGTTGAAACGCGGGGCTATTTTGAGTAGCAGTCGCGTTGAAACTCGAGGCTCTTTTAAGTTGCAGTCGCGTTGAAACGCGAGGCTCTTTTAAGTAGCAGTCGCGTTGAAACGCGACTTTTTTGCCCTCTGCGCGTTCTAATTTTTAGCTTCGCGCGGAGTTACTTTTAGCTTCGCACGGTCTAATTTTTAGCTTCGCGCGTCCATACTTAGAGAAATTTTCTGTCTTATAGAAACTTCTCTAACTTTGGCGCCTCTTTTTTTGCAGTAGGGTATTCAGCAGAAGCTCTTCCCCATAAGCACTACTTTGGCTTTACTGGTGGTTCTGATCCATCAGCTCAATTTCGCTTCACCACCATTTTGGCTGCATATAACCCTAACCTGAGAGACCATAGGAAGAAATTAATCAAATATCATCCTACCACTGCACGTGAGATTATCACTGCCGCAGCTTTCAAAGATGTAAACAGAGAAGCGCTAGAGAAGCCCGCATTTCTATTTGGGGACCAGATGGGGCACTCAGACGCGATCCTATTCGAAGAGGACTGCATGTGGCTATATAACTCTGGCGAAGTTTTAATGTTTCTGCCTGGGATGGATCGTAGCTATCCCCTGGTCTATCTTCAGAGGCTGGCGATGCCTCGGGAGTTAAAGTGGGGACTAACTCAAGAGCAAGATAGCGTCCAAACGGGCAAATTTGGTGCACAAGGGGTTTATCAAGATGGTCCCCCCAGATGCATTACTGGTTTGCTTCTAGGCCGTTTTGGCAAGGAGCTCCCAGTAGGAGAAGTTCCAATCCGCGCAAGAACTTTCTTAAGTGAGTTCCTGGCGAAGGATGGTCAGTACCCGGCTAGCGACTTTAGGATGCCTGGCTGGGTTTATTCTTCTGGCAACATGTGGTGGGCCCACCTTGTTCAGTACATGTTGGATTCTTATGAACCCATCTTGAAGGAGATTGGTCTGTACAAGGCCATTAGAAACGTCCAATTCGGGTTCCCTCAGAGTGCATATCACTTTTTCTGCTTTCTGGAGATGTATAATCCCGAGACCTGCACTCTTTTTACACCAGTGGGTGAGCTAGGGTTTGCTCTCCATGAGATGTTTGAAGTCTCTGGGCTCTCAATGGGCGAAGTCCCTTATGAGGAGTATATCCCCACCAACGAGGAGCTGAACATACTATTGGCGAAGGACGAGCGCATCTATACCACATATTGGGAGATGATGTGCCACTACCGCATCTGTGCTGACTTAGCAGGTATACGTAATCAAGGTATCGGCCACAAGAAATGGGCTGATTACCTCTTCGTCAATTTGAATTCTAAGGATAGTTCAACGACTGTCCATGGTCACCCTCCTGTCTACACCACAGAGATTGAGCGCCGCATTGCCAAGACCCGGCTAACGCTTTATACTACTGAATCCAACGAAGGTGGATTTGGTCCCGGTATCTCTTTCAAGAGCTACCACTATCAGGCTCAGTCCTCGGTGTCCAACAGAGGCCTTATTGCTGGATTCCTGATGCTGTGGCTGAAGAGATATGTCGTGTCGTCGCTGCCCAAAGAAGTAATTACAATGACTGTGGTATATCCAGCAGTTCTCCTTGCATACGGCCGACCTTTCGGACTTCTTCCCGCCATGGTGTGCAATCTACAGCATGGATTGCGGACACTTTGCAATGACTTCATCCCTGCCAATAAGGGCAAAGGAAAAGGGAAAGGCAAGTTGAAGGAGATCGCTCAAGTGAAGACTCCGAACACAAGGGTGGAGCTTTCTTACACTTATCTGATGGCATGGCTCGTTTTACACTGCCCATATCTGATGAGTGCTGCTTCACGCCGCTCAGGTGACAACTGTTATCTTGTGGAGCTATACGAGCGTTCCTCATGGCAACAATACTATATGTCCCAAATCCGTAAGACTCTCCAACAACACCAGAACTATGAGATTTTCAGGTGCTTCCCCGACTTTTCTGGTGAAGGATACGAATTGAAGTTGAAGGATACGGTAGGAGTAAACAATTTTACTGCTTTATCCTCAGGAGCTTTCTGGTGGCTTCTTAATATTCGGCCCGGGCATCTGGTATACCGTCAAGACAGTAAATGTCTTATCGAACCGTACATCCCGAGTCGTTTTGCTCGACAATTTGGATACTCCCAACTCTATGTGAGTAATCCAGGCAAGAATTTTGTCTATGAAGGGAACTTGTACGAGGGTGCCAGGGGCTGGTTTCATTTTGCCGCTGGCAGGACTGTGCTGAATTTGCTCTTCCACAGAAGTCGCCAGAATTGGCCATGACCCTCAGCTTTTGCATCTGGTATCGCATTGCGAATGCTGATGTGCCTCATATCTTCCTCAACCGAAACTGTTGCAAGGAGATCGAGGCTTTCTACATTAGCCGCCAGGGTGCTTCGAGAGTGAGGATAAAAGGAATGGAAGAATTCCTTGGCACCGCGGCTGAACCATCGGACTTCAGCGAGTCTGGCGATGATGATGATAATGATGATGATAACAACCCTGACGTTGGGGTGCTCCCCAACCTATTGTCATTCGTCCCCGGAGCCCGACTCTCAAACGCCCCGGTACCTTAAAGAAAAGGCCTACCAAGAGGCAGAAGCTGGCTCCGGGAACTTTAATAGCCCATAAGAAGTGGCTATCAAACTTGCTTCAGACCTGCTAGCTTCAGCTCTACCTCCATCGCCGGTAGGGGAGAGTGGACCTGTTGGAGCTCTGAGTGTTCCCGAGGTTCCAGCTCCTCCAACCGTAGAACCTGTTGAACATCCTGCGGCGCATCAGCTGGGTAGTGAGACGAGTACGCTGTTGGAGATGACAACGGCTCCCCCTTCAAGTCCGACAACTGGACTTGTATCTCCAGGTATGGCTCTTAATATTTTGTCTTTTGTCTGTTATTTTTACTTTATAACACCATTTACCGGTTTCCTGATGCAGGCGGTTAGCTCCTCTCACCGATGCACTCAACTATCCAGGGAGAGTCCGATGACAAGGTGGACTATTCGGGCGCTACCGGCTCAGTGGGTGGTTTGGGTAGCTCTGCAAGCGAATTTGACGCTGATTATTTCACGCCGACCACATGTGCAGTTCCCTCATCAATTCCTCTCGTTGATGAACTTGGGAGTGATGAAAGAACAGAAGTTATTATTGTGGCCGCTGTAAAAGAGGCCACACCGTCTCCAAGTATGCCATCTCCAACACCACCGGTCTGCTCCACTGAGACTTTTCCAGTGGTCCTTGGTGCACCTTCTGCCCCTCAGTCAGCGATTTTAACATCATCTGTCATTGTGGCTACTGAGACACCTGCAACTCCTCCGGCTCCAAGTCTTCCAGTAGGGGATGAGGATAATTTGAAGTTCTCGTTTGAAGCTACTTCCGCAACTGGGGGAGCTTCTGGTGGAAACACTCCCTCCTCTTCTCCTGTCGGTGGTACTGCTCAATGATCCACACTAGCGTCGCTTCCCCTTAGGTTCCTAGCTCCGCCAGATCTGCGTTGGCCTTATTGGCTCCGCATGTTATGAACCTGGTACAGGGACAGGCTTCCTCTTCTTCAACTCCAGTGGGTAACGCTCTTCCACCAGCGACATCTTCTTTAGCACTGCCCGTTTTGAATACAGGCGCCGTGAATCATTTTGAGGAGCTCTTCAACTATAGCGTTAATGACTTCATGCGGTTGCTCAGAAGATGTGTCGAGATGATCCCCGGCGGCATGGATTCCTTTAGTCTCGGTCGTCCAATGTTATCCAGTTATTTGGACAATATTGAAAGAATTGGGGGACAGGACCGAGCAGCTCCCTACCGGGCCCGCTTTACTGCCTTAGAAGAGCAGGTGAACACGTTAAACACTGTTCGTCAAGCGGACGTGGAAGAGATCACCGCAATAGAGATGGTGTGGCTTCGGGTAGAATTGACAGCGCGTCGAGAAGAGCTGATACGTCAGGAAGAAGTATGGTCTCGGGAGTTGGCAGAGCTTCAAGCTAGTCGGGAGTCCATTCTTAAGAGCTTGGAGGTGGTGGACTCAAAAATTGGGGGAAGTCAGGCCTAAATCCTTAGAGCCCAGGAGACCATTGCTAAAGCTCGGGCGGTCATAGTGGCCAATGAGCTTAAATTAGGAGAATCTATTAAAAAACGAGAAGCGCTAATCCTCCAACAGGGGCAGGTCGAGCAGGAGGAGGGACTAAGGAGCCGTGCTATAGAAGACTCTCGTCAGCGTCTAAGTCATCAACTTGCAATAAATGACGATGTCTTACTTTAGCAGGCTCAACATTCCGTAGAAGCAAACCGTCGTCAGGTGATTGACGAGGTGATGAATAAGTTGAAGCACCTAGGAGATCCATAATTTTGTTCTTATTCTTTTATTTCTTCATTCTTTTTGTAATAATAATTTGTAATAAAAGAAAGAATTTTTGTAACTTCACTCTTTTGATGAAATAAAGATAATCATTTGATTCTTTTATCTGCTGGCTACAGAATTTGCTTGCACAACAGATAACTTATCATCAAAATGATTTAATTTTCGGTATTGTTTTAGGCACAATTTTCCGAATCATACTGTCAGAGGTAAGAGTTTAACATGACAGGGTTTATGCGATTTTTAGCAAACCCCAGCTATCAATGGATTTGATTAGTCTTTACCAACTACCGTTTGAGTTGGGCTAGCCATGTTATTCCCCTCAACATGGTGAGTTGTCGAGGATTTCGTTTGGGCTTAAATGTCAAACTTTTCCTCTTCCCTTTGCCTAGTCGGCGTTGGGTAATTCATACCTTTTAGGTCAGAGGCGCTCAATTGCGCATGCCTAAAAAAAAGATTGGAGGTTGTTCAAGGCTCTTTCGCGTAACTTGAACTGGGCACACCAAATTTAGGTCAGAGGCGCTCAATTGCGCATGCCTAAGAAAAGACTGGAGGTTGTTCAAACTTGAGAACTAAGCACACCAGGTTTTAGGTCAGAGGCGCCAAACTGCGCATGCCTAAGAAAATACTGGAGGTGGTTCAAACATGAGAACCAAACATACCAGGTTTAGGTCAGAGGCGCCAAACTGTGCATGCCTAAGAAAAAGATTGGAGGCTGTTCAAGGCTCTCTCGCGTAACTTGAACTGGGCACACCAAATTTAGGTCAGAGGCGCCAAACTGCGCATGCCTAAGAAAAGACTGGAGGTGGTTCAAACTTGAGAACCAAACACACCAGATTTTAGTTCAGAGGCGCCAAACTGCGCATGCCTAAGAAAAGACTGGAGGCTATTCAAACTTGAGAACTAAGCACACCAGGTTTAAGTCAGAGGCGCCAAACTGCGCATGCTTACGAAAGACTGGAGGTGGTTCAAACTTGAGAACCAAACACACCAGGTTTTAGGTCAGAGGCGCCAAACTGCGCATGCCTAAGAAAAGACTGGAGGCTATTCAAACTTGAGAACTAAGCACACCAGGTTTTAGGTTAGAGGCGCCAAACTGCGCATGCCTAAGAAAAGACTCGTTCCTCCAGAGATATTAAGAATAGTATTTCTTCAGAAATTTGCCATTGATCGGCATCATCATCATGTCGCCGTTCTGATTCATTGAGCGATAGGCTCCACTGGAGTATACTGTCTCCACAACAAACGGTCCTTCCCACTTGGGTTCAAATTTACCCTTAGTCTTGTGGGTTAGCACCATTGGCCTTTTAACAGCCAGAACCAAGTCTCCTTGTTTAAAGGTCCTTGGCTTAACGTTCTTATTGAATGTTTGAGAAATTCGGGCTTGATACAACTCAATTTGTTATTGAGCCCTGAGACGCTTTTCATTCAGCGCCTCTAATTCTTTCAACCTTTGATGATGGCGTTCTTATGTCGTCATCTTTGTGGCTAAAGCCACTCTTAATGAAGGAATCTAGACTTCGAGAGGTAAGACGGCCTCGCTTCCATAAACCAAAGAGAATGGAGTAGATTTTGTAGGGGTGCGAACAGTGGTGCGATAAGCCCACAGGCATTCTCCTAGCTTTTCATCCCAATCTCGTTTATTAGAAGAGACAAACTTCCGAAGGAGTTTAATAATCGTCTTGTTGAAGGCTTCTGCCAACCCATTAGTTGCGGGGTTATATGGCGTTGAAGCAATATTTTTGATTCTGAACTTATTGCAGAATCTAGAGAATCCCTGACTGATGAATTGCGGACCATTATCATGAATAATCTGTTGGGGGACGCCGAAGCGGTAAATGACATGATGCTTGACGAACACATCTGTCGTTTTCACCTCTTTCATGGACACGGCTTCGGCCCACTTTAAAAAATAATCGGTTATTGCAAGAATAAACCGATGTCCTCTGGATGACGGGGGAGTTATAGGCCCCACAATATTCATTCCCCATGCTTCAAATGGCTAACTTGCAATGGTATTGTGCAAGTATTCTTGGGGTTGATGAATAAAATTGGCATGTATTTGGCATGCATGGCACCGTTTAGCGTATGCCATTACTTCCGAGATCATGTTCGGCCAGTAGTATCCCAACCTTCTTATACGGTCTTCGAGTTTTGGACCGGGCTGATGAGCTCCACATACTCCATCGCGTGTTTCTCTCAGCACTTCTTCTGCTTCTGCTTTTGATATGCAGCGTAGTAGCAGACCATCTCTTGACTTTCTATATAAAGTCTGAAGTTTATGGTCATAATAAAATCTTTGGGCCTTCCTCTTTATCGAGGTGGCTTCCTTAGGATCTTCTGGTAATATCCCATGTAAAGCATAATCTACAAACGGAAATCGCCAATCACGGGGTTCCAGGGCCAAGCCTGTCTGGCACACTTCTTTATTTTGAAGAACAGTATCTGGATGGAGGAGCTCTCTGCTTCCAATGGTGATGCTTTTAGCCTCACCTGGCAGGATCGCTAAGGTTGCAGCTAATGCGGCAAGGGCATCTGCATATACATTCTCATTCCGAGATATATGAGAGATGTAGAATTGCTCAAAATAGTCAGCTAGTTCAATGGCTAGCTGATAATAGGGGATGAGGGCTTCATGTCTGACTTCATACTCGCCCGTCATCTGATTGACTATGAGTTTAGAGTCTCCATATGCCTCTAAATAATTCACCCCCAGTTGCAGAGCCATTTTTAAGCTGATAATTAGTGCGTTGTATTCCGCCACATTATTCGTGCATGGTTCTGTTAATGAGTAACCGTTAGGTAATATATATTTATGTGGGGATATAAGCACAACCCCACTCCAGCAGCAGATCGTCTGGCAGTACCATCAAAGAATATTTGCCATGGTTGCTCCTTGCTAACTATGTTGACCTCTGACGTCTGTTTGGTATTAGACCAAATTGGATAGTCTGCAAGAAAATCGGCAATTGTCTGTCCCTTCGTTGCTTTTTGAGGAACAAAGTGTATATCATAGGGCAACAGTAGCAGAGCCCATTTTGCCAACCGGCCATTTAAGGACCCCGATTTTGTCATCAGAATTTTCAGGGGGTTAACCCGTGATATGATATGAATTGTTTGCCCAGAAAGATAGTGTCGCATTTTCTGAATAGCAAACACTAAGGCTAAACATTCCTTTTCAATCGGGGTATACCATTGTTCAGCTCCAATCATTGTCCTGCTTAGATAATAGAGGGCATGTTCATGGCCGTGCTCATTATATTGAGCAAGTAATGCTCCTAAGGCATTATCCATGGCCCTTACATATATAAGGAAGGGCTGCCCAGGGACCAGCGCCATAAGAACGGGAGGTTTGGTAAGGTATTCTTTAAGGTCATCAAAGGCTCGTTGACATGCCTCATCCCATACAAAGGAAACCCCCTTTTCCATAAGCCGAGAGAACGGCTAGCATCGCCCTGATAGATTGGAAATGAAGCGCCGAATATAGGCGAGCTTTCCTTGTAACCCCCTCAATTCTTTAAGATTGCAGGGAGGTGGCATTTCGCTAATTGCTTTAACCTTTTCAGGGTCGAGGAAAATTCCTTTTGAAGTTATTATGAACCCAAGGAATTTCCCACTCGACACCCCCAAAAATGACTTAGTGGGATTCATCTTTAAATGATATTTCCTCATGAGATCGAAGACCGTTCTTAAGTCCTGAAGGTGGTCCTCTTTATTTTTACTTTTGACCACCAAGTCGTCCACATAACACTCTACTATCTTGCGTAGGTGTTCTTTGAATATAGTGCTCATCGCACGTTGATAAGTGGCACCGGTATTCTTCAGCCCAAATGGTATCACCGTATAGCAGTATACCCCCAACGGTGTTCTGAAAGCTGTATGCTTTTCATCATCCGGGTGCATCTTAATTTGGTTATATCCTGAGAAGCCATCCATAAAGGACATCCTCTCATAACCACAAGTATTGTCTATCATCACGTCAGTGATGGAAAGTGGAAACTCATCCTTAGGACATGCAGCGTTGAGATCTCGAAAATCGATGCAAATCCAGATTTTGCCGTTCTTTTTACGAACTGGCACTATATTGGCCACCCAGTCAGGATGTTGTTCTTCTCAGATAATTCTGGACTTTATAAGTTTGTTGACCTCAGCAACTATTGCCTCCATCAACTCCGGTCGAAAACGCCTCTGTTGTTGTTTAATAGGTTTGGCATCTTCTTTTATATTTAACCGGTGTGTGGCAATTTGAGGGTCAAGCCCAGGCATGTCTTCATAATTCCAAGCGAACACGTCTATATACTCTTTGATAAGAGATATAAGTTCCTCCTTTTCCAATGGGGTTAGCGTGTCGCTTATGAAGATAGGTTTCGGATTTTCTTCCGTTCCCATATTGATTTGTACCAATTTGTCTTCAGTGGGCGGATCACGCTGTTCAAAGTGGATGTCCCAGAGAGTGTCCATATGCTTAGCCCAAGAATCATCCTGGACATCAATTGGTTCCTCGTCGCTTTCTAATGCGGCTGAAACCATATTGGCTATCAATGATTGAAACCAAGCACTGATGCTTATATCTGAATCATGGTCGGGTGAAGATGTATCTTCCTTGGCCGAAGAACTCTCTTCATCTTTTAGTGGTGATGAGGGTGGAGTAGATACATAGCCCAACCCCCTGCGAGTCTTCTGATAATAATCAGGGCTCCTCTTGGTCTGAACGAGGGTATAAGGTTCCGTCGCCCTTTTCCATAATTCAATCCCAGTTTCTGGGTAAGATTATAACTCATCTTCTCCATCATCTGCCGGGATTTTTGTTCATACAGGTGAAATTGGGGTGATGTTTGCTCATCACTTTCACTGCTTTGTTTTCGCCGGGGTGACGTAATTACCCTGACGAATATAATCGGCTTTTGGGATCCTCTCCGAGGAGGCACTTCGAAGTAGTGACCTTTTTCCTCAGCTATTTTAGACCGGGAGAGGAGGAATGACCTAAGTGGCAAATGATATGCCGTCAGAACTTCAAGTTCGGATAGGCCATCCACTTCAGTGGAAGTACAAGAGAGTTCAGACTCAGTAGCTACAACATGCTCATAGACTAACTTTATGTCTTCATTAATAACCCATTCACTCTCTATTACATCCACTATATTATCAAGACTCAAACTAAAATCTAGGTGATGGTTGATTTCATAATCACCCCCATCGTCTTCTCCAGGGAGTTCGTACTCAGTGTCCGCTTCATTGCCACTGTCATCGGGCTCTTGAAGCTTGCCGCAATTATTATTGGAGACTTCATGGGATGGTTTATAAAGTGCCGCATCCATGAAGTAATTTTCCAACCCTTTGAATGGCTGCTTATCAGCAATTAGTACCGGACCTCTCCTTCCTCATCGCAATATTTCATGCATTGGTGAAGAGTCGACGGAATTATCATATGAGCGTGAATCCAAGGCCGCCCCAATAAAATGTTGTAGGAGGTATCTGCATCAATGACGTAGCATGTAGCCTCCGTCCTCAAATCCCCGATCTGACATCGGAGTCAAATTTTTCCAAGAGGACGACTATTATTGGCATTAAACCTGTATATCATTGTATTGGCTGGTGTCAAACGATGGAGGAAAATCCCTAACAGCTGTATCAACCTTCTGGACACGACACTTAGTGCAGAACCTAGATCAATCTGAATTCGGTCCACCTTTGCGGATCCGACATATCCTGTGAAATATAAAGGCATGTTATACTTTATATTCCTCACCTGCATGTCTTCTGGAGAGAAGATAATCTGTGGGACTCGCCTCCTCACTTGGTGACAGTGGGGGCAAGAGTCCTGTTCTTCATTAGTCGGCTCGACTATTTGAGCTAAGAATGACTCAGAATCTGCCAAGGCCTCTCTTAACGCTTCACGTGTTGATTTTGACAATCTCAACAATTCATAAAGCGTTACTCGTGCTGGAATGTTGGCCAGCTAAGTAATTATGTCAAATTTGAAGGTAGACTCCTTATCTTCTTCATCTCCAATAGGCTTCTTCTGAAAACGAAGTCCTTTCTACTTTGCGGGTTTTGCAAGTTCCGCGTAGATGTCTTTCGGATCTACTCTAGTGTAGTCCTTAAGATATGTCTTCCCAGATCGAGTACCGGAAGGGCCTGCCCCATCTTGATGAGTGGCCATAGTTTTGGGTTCTTCTTCAGAATCTGTAAAAGCCCCCGAAGCTACATATTCTTCCTTTATATCTGAGGAAATGGCATTAACAGTCCGCTTCTTCCCTTGACCTCTTACAGTAGTCCACTGCTCATCCTCTAGCAAATCGGGATGAACCCACATAACTTCCCCCTTTTGGGTCATCACAGGGACAAGTCTTTCTTGGGCTTTGTTATGAGGATGAACCCACATAACCTTGATCCTCGGTATGCACGGACTCATAAAGCGTTACTCGTGCTGGAATGTTGGCCAGCTAAGTAATTATGTCAAATTTGAAGGTAGACTCCTTATCTTCTTCATCTCCAATAGGCTTCTTCTGAAAACGAAGTCCTTTCTACTTTGCGGGTTTTGCAAGTTCCGCGTAGATGTCTTTCGGATCTACTCTAGTGTAGTCCTTAAGATATGTCTTCCCAGATCGAGTACCGGAAGGGCCTGCCCCATCTTGATGAGTGGCCATAGTTTTGGGTTCTTCTTTAGAATCTGTAAAAGCCCCCGAAGCTACATATTCTTCCTTTATATCTGAGGAAATGGCATTAACAGTCCGCTTCTTCCCTTGACCTCTTACAGTAGTCCACTGCTCATCCTCTAGCAAATCGGGATGAACCCACATAACTTCCCCCTTTTGGGTCATCACAGGGACAAGTCTTTCTTGGGCTTTGTTATGAGGATCAAGGTTCTTCGTGACCATCTTACCCTTTGGGATTGGGGTCACTCCTGCGGGGAACTCGTGGGTTCCAACCACTATGGTTGTCATATTGGCAGTGACCTTCTTCTGCTCTTCCTTAAGCTTCAGAACTCCAGCTTCTATTAGTGCTTGGATTCTGTTCTTAAGGGGAAAACAATCCCTAGTAGGGTGCCCAACATTCCGGTGATAGAGACAGTAGTTGGGATCTTTGGTTTTGCCAGCGTCTTCTGGCTTCTTATTCTCCGGAAGTTTTAGCATTCCCTTCTTCTGGAGCAAGTGAAAGAGGATAGGCATCTGTTCCGCCTTGAAAGTATAATTTCTCTCCTGCTGCGGTCTATTTTGCCTTGAGCTCTGCTGATTTTGGGGCTTCGGCTTTGGTGGAGGGCTGGATTTCTGAGGAGCAGTTTCTGATGCCATCACTGCTTTTCCTTTATTCTTATTGCTGCTATTTTGGATATATGACTTACTACCCCAGCACTTCTTGATCTACGAGATTCTTCAACTCGACGAATCAAGTCCTTAGTTTGCTCTCCCTGTTTGAGCAAATCTCTCCATGTCTTAGACTCTACGGCCCCCATTAGGAGCACATTGGTCTTAAGATTATGTCGACAAGTTTCGACAAGAGTTTCCTGGACCATTCCGTGTTTGCAATGCACGGACTTCTCCCGGAACCTTTCTATAAATTCTTTTACCATTTCTTGTTTCCCTTGTCTAGTTGCAAGGAGAGAATGAACCGTAATCTCGGTATCATCCTCGAAGAAACGTGAGAGAAATAATTTCTCTATATCTAACCTGGTATTAATAGTACCTGGGGGCAGCTGCATGAACCAAGTAAAGGCAGGCCCTCGCAAAGTACTTGCGAATACTTTGGTCATGATTGGGTCATTACCCATCAAATGTCCTGCTTGGGACAAGAAGTAATAGATGTGCTGACGGGCGATCCCTTCCCATCATATGGCTCTAATTTGAGCTGCTTATACTTCTGTGGGTATGGTATCATATCCCATTCAGGAGGATACGGTCTTGAAACCCCTGCCTCTTTCAACTCCTTTTTACGCATTAGAGCTTCAAGTTGATTCTGTAATTTTTCAATCTTTTCTCCATGCGGATCATGGAAAGAAAATCTATCCTCGTCCTCGTGTATTGAGTGGGCTTTCTCCTCCTGTTCCTATTCATTTGGAGTCTCCTTGCCCCTCTTGGCATTATCTTCAACAAATCTCGATAGCATGACTTTAAGGTCTTCAATCGTCTTTTGTTGCTCACGAATCATTCTTTCTTGAGCTTCAAATCTCTGATTGATGTCATCAGATTTGTCAGCCATGTGCGATGCTGATTTATGTAATCGAGACGACGCGAAGGAACGGGGTGAGGCTATAGCTGAATTATCACTGTCTTCGTCGTAAGAACCCCTTGCAAGCCTCTTATAATTTCGAGGCGGGACGGCTCCTGATTTAAGTCGAGTGTTATGAGGAGGTTCTTCATCACTCGATTCCAAATCATCATCCGTCTCTACAATCTTCTTCCCTTTTCCCACCATATTAGAGGTTACAGCTCTCCATTGTCTTAGGGAAGCAGTCTTTGGTTTCTTTGTAGGGTTCTTGTCTGACTCGATTAATCGATCAAACACAGATACCCTGCTCTTGCTGCAGCCACAGTTGTCCATTACAGCGGACACCGTTGTCATAAACTGCTGACAGTGACAAACAGGTTCATCTTGAAGTTGATATATGCCTCTCTTCTTGGACAGTTACTCCCTGAGATCAGCACCTTTATCTATGGAGTCATGAGGTCCATCCGACTTTTGAGAGGGTCTAGGAACCCACTGAAACTTCTTTGACTGATCAACCCTGATTCTGTAGTCGGATTGATCCTCGCGGGGCTTAGAAGTGCCTCGCGTTTTATATTGCGGGCCTGAAGAATAGCTCCGCATTTAGTATCACGAGCCTGAAGAGTAGCTCCGCATTTATCCACGCCAGCCTCGCGTTTTACGCTGGCTTGGGGTGTTTTCAGAAGTTTCTCTTTTGTAGTCTTAGCCTCGCGAGGAATAAAATTCCGATACGCTGGCTTACCCTTGTGGTTATCACAAGTCATAACTTCGCGTCTCGCGCTATTTCTAAGACTGACAACAATTTGCCAATCATCTTCGCGTTCCTTGCTAGTATTAGATATCTAGCGTTTCTCGTAAGCATTACTGGCCTCGCGTTTCTCGCTTGGCTCAGTATCAGCCTCGCGTGGAAAATCACACTCTGGCTTTACAGAATTTTTATACTCGCGTCTCTTGCGAGTGTTATAAGTCTTGCGTTTCTCGCAAGTAGCCTCGCGCTTCTCGCTTGGCTTAGCATCAGTCTCGCGTGGAAAATCACACGCTGGCTTTACAGAATTTTTATACTCGCGTTTCTCGCGAGTGTCATAAGTCTTGCGTTTCTTGCAAGTAGCCTCACGCTTCTCGCTTGGCTTAACATCAGCCTCGCGTGGAATATCACGCGCTGACTTTTCCTTGCTTTTAAGGCAAGTTGTAACTTCGCATTTAATGCGGTAGAGACTGGTCTCGCGGGTAGTGCGAGCCAGTTTGCAAGGGACCAGAGCCTCGCATCTTCTGGTATTAGCTCCGCGTCCAAGGCGGGCTTTGAGGGCTCTACGCCTCGCTCTCCGATTCCTGTTTCGGAGTTGGGTTCTGGTCAATCCAGTCCCCAGGTCTTCTTCGGCAGTCGGAAGCTCATCCTCGGCTAGGATTTCTAGTGTGAACTCTGGCCCTATAGCCGCAGTCTCCAAGGATCCCCGTCTCTCGGTGGATACCTTTCTACCCGTCACTCGGGCATTGGAGTACATGCGACGATAGTGCCGTGTCTCATCCAAGTCACCTAATCCAGAGGAGAGGAATTCCTAGTACTTCTGTTGGTCGATTTCAACGACCAGTGTGTCTACTTCGGATCCGATCATGTCGACGTCCGATTGTGCCACAATCTCTTCATCAGTGAAAGAGATGGCTCCCACTGTGGTCGCCAGCTTGTTCGCCGCAAAAGTTTCTTTGCTTCCTTCTATTGAATAAGCTTGAATTACAATGAAAGTGAACAAGAGATGTAAAGAGAACAAACGAGAGGATTTTATATTTCAATCTCTCTCTTTTACAATATAAAACGTGGGATCAGTGGCGCTGGGATCTGTCAAGCAGTTCTTTTGGACGATCGGTATATTGAAATCTTCTCTCTCGAAGATATCGATCGATAGTGGAGAATCTTCTATGGTCTTTCCCGAATTCAAGGCTCTATGCGTAACTTGAATTCTCTAAGAAGAAGACGATCACTAAAGGCTTCAAGGCTCTCTCGCGTACTTGAATTGCCAAAGGATCAAAAAGAAGACTTGCCGAAGGGAAGCAGCCAAAAGACCCCTAGCGTTTCACCAAGAAGGTATTTATAGCCCCAGGAAGATTTGAGAGTTTCTATCTAAATAGAATTTGCTCTCATCAAGGATTCCAATCAAATATTTAATATTGATTTAAGTCCTTTGATTTAGAATTCTGATTGGACTTGATTTGGTATTTGGATAAGCACAAATCATAATCTCAATCAATTTGAGATTCTGGTTATCTGCTCACGCGGAACTTTAATCGCATCAAAACGCGGCGCTAAATAACCAGCGCGGAGCTAACGCGGAGCTATTGATCATCTCCGCGTTTTACTCAAACGCGAGGATACAAATAGCCAGACGCGGAGCTATTGAGTTAGCTCCGCGTTCTATTGTGAAAAATCCTATTTACTTAGAAATTTTCACTGCCAACAATCCTCTGCTAGGATTTTTCACCCAAACAACGGCTCTATGGCAGCGGCCTCCAGGGATCCCCGTTCATCGGTGGATGCCTTTTTACCCTTTGCTTGGGTATTGGAGCGTACGCGACGATAGTGTCGCATTTCGTTCAGGTTACCTGATTCAGAGGAGAGATACTCCTTATACTTCTGCTGGTCAATTTCCACGACCAGCAAATCTACGTCGGATCAGATCCTATCGACGTCAGATTGCGCCACGATCTCTTCTTTGGTGAAAGAGACGTCTCCCACTGTGGTCGCCAGTTTGTTCGCAGCAGAAATTTGTTGCCTTCCTTCCATCGAATTAACTTAAATTACAATGAAAGTGAATAAAAGAATAAGAGAACAAACGAGAGGATTTATATATTATCGCTTTCTTTTACAATAAATTGTGAGATCTGTGTGGCGATGGGATCTATCGATGTAGTTCCTTTGGATTATCTGACGATGATGGTCTTCTTTCTCTTGATGAAGAAGATGCCAGCCGACTTGGATCTTGATTTTCTCTGCTCTTCACGAATTCAAGGCTCTATGTGTAACTCGAATTCTCTAAGATGCTTAAAGGATTTTCAGAAAAAGATCCCTAGGGCTTCCTCAAAGGGGTATTTATAGCCTTAGGATGATATGAGAGTTTCTATCTAAATAGAATTTATATTCATCAATGATTCCAATCAAACATCTTAGTTTTGATTTAAATCTCTTGATTTTAGAGTTCTGATCGGATTTAATTTGGGTATTTGGATAAGCCCAAATCATAATCTCAATCAATTTGAGATTCTGGTTATCTGCTCACGCGGAGCTAATCGCATCAAAACTCGGAGCTAAGAAACTAGAACGCAGAGCTATTGATGAGCTCCGCGTTTTACTCAAACGCGAGGCTAAACTAGCCAAACGCGGAGCTACTGAGTTAACTCTGTGTTCTGTTGTGAAAAACTCTATTTACTTAGAAATTTTCACTGCCAACAGTTGCTGCCTGCTGCTGCTGCAGCAGCAACTTAGAGAGAGAGAGAGAGGGAGAGGGGGAGAGAGAGAGAGAGATAGAGAGAGAGAGGGGGGGAGAGAGGGGGGAGGGAGGGGGGAGAGGGAGTGGAGGGGGGAAAGAGAGACGAGAGAGAGAGAGAGAGAGAGAGAGAGGGGGGGAGGGAGGGGGGAGAGGGGAGAGGGAGGGAAGGGGGAGAGAGACAAGAGAGAGAGAGAGAGAGAGAGAGTGGTGTGCTGGCTGATGGGTAAAATAGGTATTAGATAAAAAGAGTGCACTTTAATATAAAATGGAGTGATAATACTAACTACTCACTAACAGGTGTAACGATGTATGGGGTTTTTTGAGAGTTTCAAATTTCATAGGTGTTAAGTGATAGACCCCACATACTACAGGGGGTGTGACTGTAATTAATACTATTTTAAAATTGGTATTTATGTTTACTGAAATAAATTTCTTCCTTTGTTTTATGCCAATAGTTATTTGAATGTATATATATCTAAAACTATGTCGGCATACCTGTATTATTTGCATATACATTTTTTTTTCAATATGTCAAAAAATGCTATCCTTACATTGGAATTTGGACGTTACACCCTCAAAGCCCTTCTACTCTCCATCCTCTCAGTGTGCTCATCCTCCTCAAGCCCTTCTACTTTTCACCCTCTCACTCTACTCTTTCTCCTTGGCAAACCCACTGTTGAGTAATGTGCTAGCTAGTCAAAATTGATTGATTATAATTTACAAGATTTGAAAGACCCTTAGTTTTCTACTAGTCAAAAGTTTGAATATGTTAGTCAAAAGATGCATTCAATATTTAAGTATAGTTTCTAGGAGTCTAGCACAATGGTTCATGTAAGTTTCATCTATAAAATCAGTCATTTATGTAACTGTGGAAAATGAGAAAAAGGAATACGAATGAAAGACCCTTTTAGCTCTCAAAACTTCTAGCCTAATCCCCAACAAAAGTGGTATCAGAACTGAGGTTCAACAAAAATTCAACTTTAGTTCATTTCTAAAGTAGGAGAAATTGAGATAGCAAATCAAAATAATGATGGTACAATAGTTCCTATCTTTTCTGGTGAGCACTATGACCATTGGTGCGTAAAGATGAAGACAATTTTCAGATCAAAAGAGTTATGGAAATTTGTAGAAGATGGATATAATGAACCGGAATCTACAACCGATTTCAGTGATCAACAACTGAGGAGTTTCAAAGAGTATAGAAAAAAGAAGCCAAATGACTCTCATATATTCAACAAAATGTGAGCGTAGATATTTTTTTCAAGAATCATGGGAGCCAATCATGCTAAAGAAGTATGGAAGATTCTACAAAAAGAGTTCCAAGGAAATGTCAAGGTGAAGAATGTCACACTCCAAACTCTTAAAAGAGATCTTAAAAACTTGAAGATGACTGAATCTGAAAGTGTCCAACACTACTAAACAAATATCACCAAGATTATAAATGAGATGAAGACTTGTGATGAACAAATTAATGATGGCAGCACTATTGAGAAGATACTTGTGAGTTTATCCCCAAAATTTGATCCTATGGTGTTCATAATTGAAAAGACAAAAGATATTTCCTCACTAAGTGTTCAAGAGTTGATGGGATCCTTGAAGTCACGAGAGAAGAATAGCTAGGCAAACTGAGAAATCCGTTGAAAGTGCCTTCCTATCGAAACTGATTTTCAGCCCCAAAACAAATGATAAAGAGTAGTCCTCAAGCAACAATAAAAAAGGTAGATATGCTCAAAGAGGTGGAAGAAATGGTCGTGGATGAGGAAAAGACAAAGGCTTTCGAGGTAGAGGAAGAAACAATTTTCAGAGGGCCAATAATGCTGAAAATTCTCGATCTTGCAAAATTTGTGGCATGAGTAACCATGTGGAGAATGATTGTTGGCACAAAAGAAAACCACAATGCTATAATTGCAAATAGTTTGGCCATATTGTGAAGGATTGTAGACTCAAGAACTATCAACAAACACAATTTTCAGAAGAGAAGTATGGAGAAAATAACTTGTTCTATACTTGTCACATGACAACTGAAAACAAAAAGGATGTTTGTTTTCTTGATAGCAGCTGTAGCAAGCACATGGCAAGGGACAAATCCATATTTGTTGACTTGGATGAGTCTGTGAAAAGTCAAGTGAAGATGGAAAATGGAGTAGTCGTATAAGCACAAGGATTTGGAACCCTTTATGTTCAAACTAAGAAAAGTAAAAAGTTGATTCATGATGTTTTACTTGTACCTGACTTAGATCAAAATTTGTTAAGTCTTGAACAGTTTCTTGAGCATAGATATGCACTTAATTTTGATGATGGTGAGTGCTCAATTTATGACAAAAAGGATGATAGCTAGCTTGTTGTGAAAATTCAAATGGAGAAGAATAGGAGTTTTCCAATAAATTTCAACTATGGTGGAGATCAAACTATGAAGGCTCATGTGAATGATAGCTCATGGTTATGGCACAAAAGGCTTAGGCATTTGAATTTTCACAGTTTTAAAGTTCTTGAACAAAAAAGTATAGTTTATGAATTGCCAAGAATTGAGGAGAAGCAAGAAGTTCGTGAAGGATGTGCACTTGGGAAACAACACCGACAGCCATTTCATACAGATGTTTGTGGTCCAATATGAACAACATCTCATGGAAGTAACAAGTATTTTATTCTTTTCATTGATGATTTTTCAAGAATGACTTGAGTATATTTCATGAAAGAAAAATCTAAAATTTTTTCTGTATTTAAGAAGTTTAAAAATTTTGCGGAGAAACAAAGTGGCCATTGTATTAAGATCTTGAGAAGTGATAGAGGGAAGGAGTATACTTCAAATGTTTTTCAGGAATTTTGTGTAGATGAAGGTGTGGAAAGGCAGCTCACTGTTAGCTATACACCTCAACAAAATGGAGCATCCGAAAGGAAGAATCAAACCGTGATGGAGATGGCAAAATCTATGTTGCATGACAAATGATTACCAAAAAAAATTTAGGCTTAAACAGTTCATACAGCCATGTATTTGCTTAATAGAAGTCTTACAAAAGCAGTGTGGAATCAAACTCCAATTGAAGCATGGAGTGGAAGGAAGCCATCGGTGAATCACTTAAAAAATTTTGCAAGTGTTTTCTATGCACTAATTCCAAAGGAGAAGAGGTATAAGCTTGATGAAGTAAGTAATGTTGGATTTGTGTCTCGCATCCGTTGAGTATTCAGATGTGATCAAGAATCATAAGAAGTCCCAGTTGGACTTGGGTTAGAAGAACAGAGTTCTAATTGGATTTTAACAATAATTAGATGGTGATAGTGCTATTCTAATAGCATTAGAATAGAAACACTATATATATCTCTTGTATGTAATACGAGAGAGTAGAGCAATTGGCTGAGAGATATACTTCTATTATTATGAGAGATGCGAGAGGTAGAGAGATACTTGAATATCTTCTTGTAATATATTTTTCTCATAGTGGATATTTCTCTCGTTGCTTCCATAAACGTAGGTCGAACTTGATCAGCCGAACTACGTTAATTTTTATGTTCTTCTTGTGTTGTATTGTTTACTTCGTTTCTGTGATCTCAATGGGGAATTTAATTCCCAACAAGTGGTAACAGAGCAAGAGTTATGGATCCGGAATTGAGCTTGCGAGTTGGCAGATTTCGATGTCAAGTCGGTACGCACGATTGGTGGAGGCATCAAGATTAACAATAGAAGAAACAAAACAAAAGAAAAAAATGAAGGCAACCCCAGCGATGAGGGCCGGCAAGAACCGACCGATGGGCTCCTGACTGGCGGGTACCCCGCCAGCAGGCGGCCGGCAGGTGGCCGCGCTCAGCCAGTAGTGCGAGGCACCCGCAGCAAGAGCAAACAAGGCCGGCAGGCAGCCGACCAGAGGGCAACCGGATGGAGGGTGCCCAGCCGGAGCATGCCAGCAGCGGCCAATCAGGCGCGCAGTGCGCATGACCCGCGCACGGGCAGTGTGCACAGGCAGAGCGCGAGCGGCGCATCCAGGCAGAGTCCCTGGGGGGAGCGTGCGGTCATCAGCCACTGGCCGGCAGTAGCATGACGAGCAGCGGGAGGCGCGACGAACAATGGCAGCGGCCATGGTGGCTTCAGTTGGTGGTTGGATCTGTGTTTGAATCAGATCTGGAAGAGGAGTCTCTTTAGATCTGGGATTTGGTGTTGGCATAAACACCAAACACCATATTTGATTTGATGATGTGTCATATGTGATTTGATGTTGGCTCTAGAATAGCAAGCACCAAAAGGAGTGGCTGAGAGTTAAGATGAATTCTGAAGCACATATCGACGGTTGTGGTTAATGAGAGCGTGGATCAAAAAATCGGTATCTGATTAAGGTGATTCAGGAGTCGAATCCCATATTTTTCAGTATTCTAGATGCAGTGGTGGATGCAGATTGGGCAAAATCCATTATTTGGAGTAGATTTTGTGCAGACCAGCAGTGATCGACAATAATCGAAGGGTCGATATTGACTGAAATGATCGATGTTGATGGTTGGTTGATTGTACGATGATGAGATATGGCGTGGTACTTCATGTTGATGGATACGATTACTTTGTGACATGATAAAACACATAGTAATATATCATCTGATTCTAGAGTTGACCATAGTTTTTTGGATCAAGGTGGAATACGGTGTATTAATCATTTTTGTACAGTGTACAATATAATAAGTGATTGTGGGTACTCAGGAGGTCCATGAGTTTTGACCGAGGTGGAGCACGGTGTAGCGATTATGAGTGCTTGGTGAAAAGTATGGTGTAGTAATCGTGAGTGTTCAAGAGAGTACGGTTTAGTGATCATGAGTGCTCGGAAGAGAGTATGGTTTAGTGATCGTGAGTGCTCAAGTATAGAGGCACTAATGATTATACAAGTTGTTCCCGGTCGGTGGAGCATGGTGATCATGCGGTGGATATCTACGAAGTGGATGGTGAGAACAACGGAGTTTCTCCAAGATGCATAGCTCATCAGATACGAGTCAAAGTGAAGATTTTTGGATTTGTGTCTAGTATCTGTTGAGTATTCAGATGTGATCAAGGATCACAAGGAGTTCCAGTTGGACTTGGTTTAGAAGCCCAGAGTTCCAATTGGATTGGAACACTAATTAGATGATAATAGTACTATTCTATTAGAATTAGGATAGAAATACTATATATATGTCTCTTGTATGTGATACGAGAGAGTAGAGCAATTGGCTGAGAGTTTTTATTATTATGAGAGATGCGAGAGATAGATAGATACTTAGATATCTTCTTGTAACATATTTTTCTTATAGTGGATATTTTTCTCGTTACTCCCGTAGACATAGGTCGAATTTGGTCGGTCAAACCACGCTAATTCTTGTGTTTTTCTTGTATTGTATTGTTTCCTTCGTCTCTACAATCTCGATGGGAAATTCAATTCCCAACAAGTGAAAAACGTATTTTTGTTGGCTATAGTTCAAAATCTAAAGGCTATCATTTGTATAACTTGAAAACTAACAAAATAATCTTTAGCTGAGATGTTTTGTTTGATGAAAATGCTTCATGGAACTGGAATGATGGAAAAATTGAAAAGAAACTATTCTACTTGATAATGAACCAAATGAGGAGGAAATTTCAGCCACACCAAGCAGCCCTCCTCCTTCACCAAGCTCAAATACAAGTTCTCCAACCTCAACACCAAAGAAGATGAAGAGTTCGAATGATGTTTATGTAAGGTGCAATTTTTGTGTTCTTGAACTAGAAAATTTTGAAGAAGCAAATGCTGAAAAAGATTGGAGGAAGGGCATGGAGGATGAGATTCATGGAATTGAAAAGAACAAGACTTGGAAGCTTGTTGACGAACCACAAAACAAGGAGATCATAGGAATGAAGTGGATTTACAAGGTGAAGCTGAATTCGGATGGCTCAATTCATAGAAAGAAAGCAAGACTTGTTGCTAAAGGGTTCACTCAACAATCCGGAATTGACTACAATGAAACTTTTGCACTAGTTGCAAGGTTTGATACCATTCGAGCTCTTATTGCTATGGTAGTCCATAAAGGATGGAATCTTTATCAACTTGATGTGAAATTAGCATTTTTGAATGGAGAATTGAAGGAAGAAGTTTATGTTCAACAACTTCGAGGCTTTGTCACAAGGGGAGGAAGACAAAGTGTACAAACTGAAAAAAAAACTTTGTACGGGTTGAAGCAAGCACCAAGGACTTCGTACAGCCAAATTGATTTTTACTTCATGGAGCAAGAGTTCAAGAAGAGTAAAAGTGAGCCAACTTTGTATGTGAAGACACAAGGTACATCAAGTATTCTTATTGTTGCTTTGTATGTTGATAATTTGCTTTATATGGGTAATAATGAGAAATTGATTACTGAATTTAAAAAAGAAATGATAAAAAAAATATGAAATGAATTATATGGAGAGCTACATCATTTTCTTAGCATGGAAATAGATCAATAAGATAATGGTGTGTTTATTTGTCAAAAGAAGTATGCTGAAAATATTCTTGTTAAGTTTGGCATAGTTGATTGTAAACCTATGCCTACACCACTTGCTGTGAATGAGAAACTTGTTAAAGATGATGGAGAAAATAGAGCTGAACTTACTTTGTATAGAAGCTTGACTGGAAATTTGTTGTATCTTACAACCATAAGGCCGGATATTATATTTGTTGCAAGCTTATTATCAAGATTCATGCACAATCCAAGTCAATTACATCTTGGAGCAGCCAAGAGGGTACTTAGATATGTCAAAGGAACAACTAATTTTGGTTTAAAATTCAGCAAGGGAACTGGTGCAATTTTGTTTGGCTTTTGTGATAGTGATTGGGGTGGATGCCTTGATGATATGAAAAGTACCTCCGGTTATTGTTTTACACTTGGTTCAACTGTGTTTTCTTGAACATCAAAAAAGTAACAAAGTGTGGTGCAATCATCAGTCGAAACTGAGTATTGTTTAGCTAGCTTGGCAACTTTACAAGTCATTTGGCTAAGGAGAATTCTAGAAGATATTGGTGAGAAGCAAAAGGAAGCTACTATGATTATGACAATAAATCAGCCATTGACATTGCCAAAAATCCAGTTCATCATTCAAGAACAAGGCACATTGCTATCAAGCATCATTTCATTAGAGAAGCAATTGAAGAAGGAGAAGTTGAGCTGAAATTTTGCAAGAGTGAAGATCAAATTGTATACATCTTTACAAAGCCACTTCTAAGAGACAAGTTCATTTATGTTAGAGAGATTCTTGGAGTTCAAGAGCAGCACATTAAGGAAGAATATGTTGAGTAATATGCTAACTAATCAAAATTGATTGATTACAAGTTACAAGATTTGAAGGACCCTTAGTTTTCTACTAGTCAAAAGTTTGAATATGTTACTCAAAACTTGCATTCAATATTTGACTACAGTTTCTAGGAGTCTAGCACAATGGTTCATGTAATTTTCATTAATAAAATCAGCCATATATGTAACTATAGAAAATGGGAAAAAGGAATATGAATAATAGATTCTTTTGGCTCTTAAAACTTCTAGCCTAATCTCCCAACACCCACCATCAAGCCCGTTGGAGTCGTAGACAGGCTACAGAACCCAGCCTCAAATATGCCACAATTAGTTGTACCCCTTGGAAACCCGAACGCCAGCATAAACTCATGCCCCTGCGTCGGCCCTGACATCAATTTCACCTTCCCAGTTGCGGCTTTCTTAGAGAAGCCAACACCGTCGCTGCCAGCGACATCGGCAGAGACACCCCTTTCCACTTGAAACAAAGTTTTGGAGGATTTTTTTTTTTTTTTTTTATCCACTTATATCACTGGTATAATTATAAATATTATGAAGTATTGAAAGTAGGGGAGTTTGGCCCAAAGATGGGCTCATATAGCAACTCCTTGCCGAGGTTTGGATTCAAACTTCATGGGAAATCATTGTAGAAAGAAGTGCAAGAGCCCAAGAAGCTAGACTCAGTTGAATTGTTTACGTATGTAATTTTTGGGGCCATTTCTAGCTTAATTAAAATGAGCAGACAATGTACTTGAGCTTACTAAAACTCTACAATCATTTCAATCCTCCTATTCAAACGCTTCCTTTCTGCCACATCCCATATTCTCTGTTTTCATATCAAATTAAGAGTATATGTAATAATTTATGTTTGTTTTCCCAAAGAAAATATGACAAATACTAAAACTCCATAATTTACACACGATTAATTTCATTAAATAGGTTCAGATTATGAAGCTAAGACTTAGACTTGAACATCTTGGGAATCAATCGAAATGAAAAAAAAAATTGAAAAAAGAAATGTTAAAGACAAATAATAGTAGGCCTTAGTCGGGTCCATCCCCTTAAGAAAAGGCTTCCGCCTAGTCGACCAAGAAGAATCATTAAAAGTTTAGTTTCATAGATGTATCTTACCTAGACTCGAATTATGGAAAGGTTTAAAAGTTATAAATAATAGGAGAATAAAGGTGTAAGGAGTCAACATACAAAATTTTCTTACAACACCTGCTAAAAACTCTATTTTTTTTGGTTTTATATATCTATTTTAAGTCATGATCGTCATTCTCATGTCCTCATACCAAAAATTTTTGGTTTTGACACCACGCAATTTGTATCCTATCCTATATGGATAGAACTTAAGTTTCTGAATATAAATAACCTTAAGAGATGAGAATCATGATTCTTAAAATAAATTAAAGAAAAAATGGATGATGAAATTTGATCAGAAATATAGTGCCGTCACCTTATTTTCAAATAACAAGGTGTATGAAGATTACAAAGAGAAAGCAAACACATGATGTTACCTTAACTCCTTATGTTATTATTAATAATCAAGCTAACTTAAATTATATATTAGTTTTCTCCAACATCCTATATAATATTGAAAATATTGAAAATTGGAGGAATATATGGACGATGGTTTCTTTTTGCTACACTAATCAATATGTGGTAAAATTGATAGGCATGCAGAAATTGGTACAATATTATTGAGCAGATAACCTTTGCTTAAAAATGTGAGAGAATCACATTAACTATATGATAAAGTTCTGTACATCACAAAGAATGGATTCTTTTTTTTTTTTTTTTTTTTTTTTTTTGCATAGGACTCATCTCGTTTTCTTGCATGGTTGAAGTAAATGAGTAAGATACTAGAATTAGAAATACATTTTGTGTGTGCAACCTCTTTTTTTTTTTTTTCCTTGTGTTTGTTATGCTACAATTTTACACCGAAAGCTGCAAAATGCAGTATTTGTTGTAAAATTAAAACAAAATACAGTAGTAAAAGCTGCGACTATAATTGCGGAAAATGCATTTTTAATTTTATTTTTTATGTTTATTTTCCCTACACAGCAAACCAAACAACCATCACACCAAGCGAATATACAAAGGCCTGGAGAACAAATGCATGAGTTTGGCCCAACTGAGGGTCCCTTCATTCGGTCAAAGCCAGAGCGTGTCCCAGTTCTATCAAAAAGGAGGGTGGGCCTATGTTTCGTATACATAGCTTTTGTGCCTATATTGTGGGATTTTGAATCGGAGAGGGGGAGAGAGAGTAGAGGATTGGGCTTGGGGTTTGTTGGAAGAGGGGAGGGGAGAATGAGGGAGGGAGAGTGGGGGCACCAATACCGAGTGAGGGTAGAGGAGGTGGCGAGGGTGGTTGGTTCGTAGTTTGGTTGTAGTTTTGGCTGTGGGGGTGGAGGCGAAGGGATGGAGGAGGAGGGAGGATGGGGATGGTTAGTTTGCAAAAGGGGGAGGAGACGACGGAGGAGGAGGAGACGGAGAAAGGAGCGAGAGGGAGGAGAAGGAGGAGGGGCGGTTGGTTCAGGAGGAGAGGGAGTGGAGGAGGAGGTGGTGGGGGAGGTGAAGGATATTTTCAGAAAAAAAAGGGTGTGTCCATATAAAAATTTGCTATTTTTAAATTTCAAGGAGTGTGCCAGTATACTTTTGGAGTGTGCCTTTATAATTTCCTATAAATTTAATAGTTAAGCTTTTGTTTTCTGTTGAATTTATGTCTCGTATCCGTTGAGTATTAAGATGTAATTGAGGATCACAAGGAGTCTCAATTGGACTTGGGACAGAAAACTAGAATTCTAATTAGATTGGAGCACCAATTAGATGGTGATAGTGATATTCTAATAGGATTATAATAGAAACACTATACATATTTCTTATATGTAATACGAGAGAGGTGAACAATAAATGAGAAAGATGACTTTCATTATTATGAGGGATAAGAGAGGAAGAGAGATGATTAGATCTCTTCTTGTAACCTTTCTCTCATAATGAATCTCTTATTATTTTCGTGAACATAGGTCGAATTTGGTCGGGCGAACCACATTAATTCTTATGTACTTCTTATAATTGTATTGTTCTCTTCATCTATATAATCTCGATAGTGATTCGATATCCAAAAAGTAACAGTGCCAGAATTATAGATTCTGAATCAAGATCACGAGATAACGGATTTTGATATCCAGCCAGTAAGGTGG
Source organism: Dracaena cambodiana (assembly GCA_036321105.1). Taxonomy (NCBI): domain Eukaryota; kingdom Viridiplantae; phylum Streptophyta; class Magnoliopsida; order Asparagales; family Asparagaceae; genus Dracaena; species Dracaena cambodiana. The sequence goes on from JAYEPQ010000019.1 coordinate 22,407,389, forward strand.
TTGGCGAAAGTATCAAGGGCAAATACAGTAAGAAGAAGAGGAAAAAAATAGCGGGTATAACCGATGACGTACATGACCGCAGGCTCCAACAAGGTGCACCAAAAAAAGTGACTGAGGACTAGGATGGATTCAGAGGCACAAATCGACGGTTGTGGTTGATCGGAGCATAGATCAAGGAATCAATATCCGATTATGATGATTCAGGAGTTGAATCCTATGTTTTTTAGCATTGCGAACACAATAGTGGATACAGATTGGGCAAAATCTATTGTTTGGAGATTTTGTACAGACCAATAGTGATCAACGGTGATCGTGGGGTCAATATTGATCAAGATGATCGATGGTCGATGATTGGTTGATTACATAATGATGAGGTACTACATGGTACTCCATGGTGATAGATACGGTTAATTCATAACATGATGAAGTACATGGTAATATACAATCGTCTGTATCTCTAGAGATGACCATAGTTTTTGGATAAATGTGGAATATGGTATAACGATCACTTTTATGTGGTGCATAACATGATAAGTGATTGTGAGTATTCAAGTGATCCTAGTGTTTTAATCGAGGTGGAGTACGGTGTAGCGATTATGAGCGCTTGGTGAAGAGCGTGGTGTACTAATCTTGAGTATTCAAGAGACTATAGTTTCGTGATCATGAGTGTTCAGAGGAGATTATAGTTTAATGATCATGAGTGCTCAAGTATGGAGATGATGATAATTATACAAGCTGTTCCCAGTAGATGAAGCATGGTGATCGTGTGGTGGATGTCTGCGTAGTAGATGGCAAGAATAATAGAGTTTCTCTAAAATGCATGGCTCATCAGATACGATCCAAGATGGAGATTATTGGTTTTGTGTCTCGCATCCATTGAGTATCCAAATATGATCGAGGATCAAAAGGAATTACAATTAGATTTGAGTCAGCAGACCAGAATTCAATTTGAATTGAAAAACCAATTAGATGGTGGTAGTTTTATTCTAGTAGGATTAGAATATGAATACTATATATATATATGTGTGTGTGTGTGTGTGTGATATGAGATAGTTGAACAATGGATGAGAGAGATGGTTTTAATTATTAAGAAAAATGAGAGAGATAGAAAAATGATTAAATCTCTTCTTTTAATATTTTTCCCATAATGAATCTTTCTTATTGTTCTCAAAATTGGTCGGCCGAACCACATTAATTCTTATGTTTTTCTTGTGATTATATTGTCTTGTTCGTCTCTATGATCTCGATGGTGAATTCAATCCCCAACATTTTCTTGATTAATAACTAAATAAACTACCGAACCACTACATAGTACATACTCAAATTTGATCTTTTAATGGTAAAATAGCTTCTTCTTCTTCTTCTTCTTCTTCTTCTTCTTTTGCACTTAATCAACTTTTCACGGAAACTTTTCTCTAATTGATTTATATCGAAAGATAGAATTTTCATTTCAAGTTATTTTTATGTCTCAACTCCAAAAAAGTTAATGTCATTTTTCTTGATTTTAAACGCTATACAACTTTAACTAGAAAAAATAAAATGCTATATAACTTCTTAAATCAACTCTAATATCCCAACGCTTTATGTTTAAAAAGTAATAACAACAAAACTACCATTGAATTACTATTGATATGCAAAACATATGAGGCTAGTCCGAAAAGACCATCTCTGGGAGGGCTGTGGAACAAGATTAGCCTTAGCTTGTTCATATTTGTTCATTTAGATATTTGTTCAAGCTATATATGTTGATTTTTAATTAGACGAACTCAAGCTTAATAGAGCTTTTAACTAAGTTATGATTCAAGCAATATTACAGTCCTATTTGGTGTCAACATTAATAAATTAAGTATTTTCTATTTATTCGGATCAAATATGAGTTCAAGCTGTGTCTAAATTTGTAAATTAGTTGAGCTTGAGGCATGATCATTTATTCATCAACCATAGATTCGTTTTTTAAAATTATCAGATGAACATGAATGATTTTGTTGTCGCCCGGAGCTTCAAGCTTTAAGGGCTATATTATGCCCTAATTCATGAGTCCATTTAAATATCACAAACAAGACAATAAGTAATACAGGAATAATAAGCAAAAATGGACAACAGTGACCTATTTCTCACAAATCTTTCCGTAATTTAAGTTAACATATCTAAAAGCATGCATCTTAATTAAGCCTATTGGACTCCAAAGATCAAGCCCAAGCCTGGCTCAGCTGAGAATTGGACCAAAACTGGAGAACTTTTGACCTATAGGTTTTAACTAATGTGATATCTAACCATTCTTCGCTCCGTACTTCCTGCCCAGTAGGATGATGAGAAAGGACATATCTACGGCGCCGATCTTTGGTTCATTCTATATAATATTAGGAAAAAAAAATTATTTTTAATTTAAAAAAGTTTATATAGGAATAGCCACTTAACTCATAAACACTACCATCTCTATTGCCCAAGCGTTATATATAATTTTCTAATATGCTTTGCAAATTCCTCTTATAAATTTTATATGAAAAACTAGAGCAAAAAAAATTACTTATGAATTGTCTTGTGTGTTTTCATTTAAGAAAAGGATTTCTTCTGACTGATATGAAATTTCTCTTTCCAATAAAAAAAATTCTTGATGTATTCACTTGGAGCAAAACTTAAATACAAAAAACTTGCCTGTATGTAAAATGAGGACACTGCATATGCAAAATAATTGGAGCATCATTTGTAAGCTCTTCCATTATGTGGAAGTCCCAAATGCAAGAGATCTCATAACCAAAACGAAGAAAGATTTTGTTAGGATTTTGGTCGCGTCAAAAATTGTGAAGAAAAATGCCAAAGAGTGGATCATGTAAAATATTGGTCGATAATAAGAGATACGATCATTACGATTGATATGACTTGACGGAGTTATAGCATGAATCTCATAATGGAGTCAACTGAAAAGTTATAGAGTTCGAAATGATTTTCATAATAATACAAAGTTCAGCAAAATTGGAAGGATACCGAGCAATATATAAACCCCAATTGATAAATTTTGAAAAATATATATAACCAATAAGACAAGATGTGTCGTATCCGATACAGTATCTAACATAAAACAACTTCATAATAGAAGTATCCATACTTTTAAGTATAGCCTCTCAAAAAAATTTGTTAAATATTGTCTACATTAATCTTATTCTAATTGATCCAAAGAAACTTTGTTACCATTAGGTAGTCTCTTACAGCCCACATTTCCTGCTGAAATCCCCAATGCAAGATGATTTTTACTTGCTTCGGTGGGTGGTGAATTCACTCATAGCAGTGGTATGGTTGCCATTTTTTTTTCCCCCCTAATCTTCACTAGTAGGGCAAGTGTAATCTCGCGAAGGTGGAAATATCGTTGGGCATTTAGTCCCATATCCCACCATAAGAGGAGCAAGAATAATCATTTTCATTTTCCTATCATCAGTAGAGGACCAAGTGTAATCACGCTCAAGGTGGAAATTAAGGTGAATGCGTGTTTAGTGGCAGGATGTAGGAGTGAACTCCACAGAGAAAGCTGTTCACTCCCCGTGCTAGTCACAAATCCTTAAAACTCCTCTGGCCTCTGCACATCAACTTTCATTGTTGGCTAGATAAAAACTATACATTCCATCATGATCTATTTGTTGCTAATAGAGCTTTATTACCGTAGCAGGTTCGGTCCATCTAAATAGTTCCAAAACCAATAACCCATTATGATATATATATATATATATATATATATATATATATATATATATATATATATATATATATAAAGGAAGCGGGAAATACACCGACGATGAAGAGAGTTCCTTCACCGCCGCTTAGTTGACCCAATAAAATTATTACACGTAGCGTTATTGAAGTAACAAATAAATGAATTCTCTTAACCACTAGTGCCATATGTAATAATTTTATTGGGCCACTTAAGCGGCAGTGAAAGAACTCCCTTCACCGCCGGTAAATTTCCCGTTTACTTTCTATATATATATATATATGTATGTATGTATGTATGTATGGATATGCAGCTAGGGCGTGTTATGCGTCGAGGGTTTTCTTCGCTGCTGCTGTTAATTATTTGTGGCTGCTATTGGTTAATTGCCAAAAGTGAAGAAAATTAGGGTGCTGCTGCTATTTTGTGTTCGGCTGAAGGGTGAGGCCGAAGGAATTAAATAGTGGGCGGCTGCTAATTATTTTTGGCCGAAGAATAAGAGAAGGTTGCCGCTGCTGTTTCTTTTGCTTGTTGCGGCCTGAAGCAACAAAAGAAAGTGGTGAGGCGGCTGTAACAACAAGAGATGAGAGTTTGATCTTAATTTTTGCGTGATTTCATTGTGATTTCTCTTGTGGTTGAGATGAAGAGATTTGCAATCTTTTTTGATATAGTGGAAGTTTTCGATCGTGTCCCCGTGGATGTAGGCACATCGCCGAACACGTTAAATCTACATGTTTACTATCACTGTTATTTTTCTCTTCGGTTAACTACTATATTCCACTGGTTATTTCATTGATAGTATTATTATTTTTGTATACTCATCTCTTTAATCTGTTGGCACCCGCCACCAATTCCTCCAATGCAATATTACCCCTACAATGTTCATCAAGTTTGAACCGCCTTGTCGAGAGCACCCAACATTTTCTCTTATAGTATCTCTGATCTTTTCTCCCACATCATCGAATCAATCAATGCGATGCACCAACATAGTAGTGGCCATTTTCATCTAGATCATCCACTTCTCAAGTGAAAATATTATATCCTTAGAGGCCCTTGTTTCCCTTTTCTTTGTTGTGTTGGATTTGTATCTCGCATTCGTTAAGTATCCAAATGTGATCAAAAATCATAAAGAGTCCCAGTTGGACTTAGATTAGATGACCAGAGTTCTAATTGGATTGGAACATCAATTAGATAGTAATAGCGCTATTCTAATGGAATTAGAATAGGAACGTTATATATATCTCTTGTATATAATACGAGATAGGAGAGCAATTGATGAGAGGGATACTTTTATTATTATGAGATATGTAAGAGGTAGAGAGATACTTGGATCTCTTCTTTTAACCTATTGTTTCTCATAGTGGATGTTGAGATATAATTGAGATATGATCATAATGCTAAAATATTTTGAGATACTTTCCTATTAGATATTGAGATATTTTCCTAAATTATGATAGTTGACAAATCTTTGATTTGACTAATTGAAAATTTTGTGTAATTAGTATCAATTACAGATCTTTATTGCCTCCTTCATCTATAAAAAGATGGTTCATTATACAGTTCAACAACAAGAAAATATACATAAATTTTTTCATTCCACTTTCGCTCTATTTTTTTCAATATGGTATCAGAGCAACCCAGCTTCGATTCCTGCTAGGCACGCATTTAATTGTTGGTTTTAAAAAATTATATCGTTGCGTTAAAGCCCAACATTCTACCAAAAAATGGATCTTCAACCTGCGGGGGCGTGTTAAATTATAAAATAATTTCGCTCAACCCTCACTACAATTTCGGAGTTTTGGTGCAGTGGAAGGCTCTTTCAACATGGCATCAGACCTATCGGAATTCTGGTGCCTCTGCTAGCTTCTTTTGTGAGTGCATAAAGCATCATAAGTGAGTTTTTTTTCTTTGTTCTCACACATCTCGAACCTCTTTGTGCCCGTTTCGGCCATTTTGAAGTCAGATCTTGACAATCTTCTACCTTCAGATTATTCATCTCCCTTCGATCTCTTTCCATCAAAATTTCATCTCCATCGGACTTGACAAGCTCTTCCACGCACTGTATGAAGTCTCTACAAGTGGTCTTCATACACCTCTCTTTTTCAACGCGTGAGCCCCACTTGTCCTGGTCAATTCTGTTCTACAATTAGGTTTGACTTTTTCAGACGCTGATTTGTTTTTAGTTGATTTTTTGGGAGTTGAGTTTGACATATTCGTTCCAAAATGTCTTCACAAAATGATATTGTTCGTCCATTTGATGTTGTTTGGGATGGAACCAATTATAGTCTTTGGGCTTCCAATATGAAACTTTTTCTCAAAAGAAAAAAATTGTGGCGTTATGTTTCTGAGGATTCTCCTAAGCCTGTTCATGCTAAGGATGAGTCCGCCGCTGATGACGCTACTCGCTTGGACGACTGGGAGAGTATTCATAACAAAATTCTGCAGTGGATTGTTAATACATCAACCCCATTTATTAACAGTCTTCTACCCATACTTGATAATGCAAAAGCTGCGTGGGATTTCTTGGTTGCTCAATACGACTACTGCACTAATGCTTCTTTTCAGTTTTAGATTGAGACAAAACTTTATCAGATACGTTAAGAACCTAGTCAGTTCATTACTGAATTTTACTCTCAAGTCGCTCTTCTTTGGGATCAGTTGACTGCTGTCGAACCCCAACTTCATTGTGCTGCAGACATCTAGCTCTTTGCAAGATATCGGGACCGCCGCAAGTTCATGCATTTTATGATAGCTCTTCGCGATGACTTTGAGTCCACTCGGGCAGCCCTTCTTCATCGTACGCCACTTCCTATCTTGAATCTTGCTATTTTTGTGTTAATTTTTGCGGAGCATCGTCGCCTTACTATGAAGCTACAGTCTCCCGATCTTGTTTTGGTTGCTGTCTCTACGGCTTCCTCCCAATGATCTGCTCCACAGTTACAATCTCCTTCTCAAAAGCTATTTTGTTGGTATTGTAAGAAAAGCGGTCACTTGATTACTGATTGTTTTAAGTTGCAACAAAAAAGATACGAGACTCTCGTGGTTCTCTCCAACAGGCTGTTGCGGTTGTCTCCACTGATCCCTCTACCCCTGAGTCTTTTTCTTAGTCTATTTCGCTCACTGCTGCTGATATTGAGGCTTTGGTCTATCAGGTTCTGTCTCGTTTATCTATTGCATTATCTGTCACTCCAGATACTTCTTCTTGGTTTATAGATTCTACTTGTTGTAATCATATGACTTCTGATCTCACTATTTTTTCTACTAAATCTGCACTAGACCCTAACTATATTATTTATACTGCCGATTGTTCTGCAATGCCTGTTAGCTATATTGGTTCTATTTCTACCTCCGACATCTCTGTTGATAATACCTATTTATTTTCTAAGTTATTATCGAATCTCCTCTCTGTTGTTCAACTTGTTGAATTAGATTTTGAGTTTCACTTTTCTTTTCGTGGTGTTGATGTGCAGGATCCTCGGTCGGGTCAGGTCATTGGGACAAGTGTAAAGTTGGACGTATGTTTGAAATGGTGAACTTGCAGATTCCTTCTACTACACCTTCATCTGTCTTTACCATCACCTCTAGCGTTTGGCATTCTCGTCTCGGTCATACTTTTTTACCTCGTATTCAGCAGTTAGTCTCTAGTGTTCTCCTTAGTTTTGTCACTTTTGATAAGTTTGATTGTTTTTCTTGTCAATTTGGAAAACAAACTCATTTACCTTTTAATACCAGTGACTCTTTTTCTTCTGCTCCTTTTGATTTTATTCATTCTGATATTTGGGGCCCTTCTCCAATTCTACCGAGGGGGCTCCCGCTACTTTGTCATATTTGTAGATGATTTTTCACGTTATACATGGATTTATCTTATGCATAAATGTTCTGAGTTGTTTGCAATTTACAAACGCTTTCACCAAATGGTATTTACCCAGTTTTGTCGTGCTATCAAGATTTTTCGTTCTGATAAAGCTCTGGAGTATAACGAAAAATCCTTCATTGAGTTTTTGCAACAAAATGGAACTCTCTCTCATTGCTCTTGTCCCTATACATCACAACAAAATGATCGAGCAGAGCGTAAACACTGTCACATTCTAGACACCGTTCGATCTCTCCTCATTTCTGCCTCGCTTCGGGGAGAGGGTGCTCTTATTGCTGTCTAAACCATCAATCGTGTCCCCTCACCCATTCTTGACAACAAAACTTCTTTTGAACTGCTGTATGGTACAATTCCTGATTACAGCTCTCTTCGAGTTTTTGGTTGTGCCTGTTTCGTTCTTCTCCCCCCGCATGAACGAACAAAGTTAGAACATCGTTTCAGACTATGTTGCTTTCTTGGTTATGGATTGAACAAAAAGGATACCGTTGTTATGATCTTATCACCAAACGCCTTCGTATCTCTCGTCATGTAGAGTTTTAGGAATATAAGTTCTTCACTATCTTTTCTTACTTTCCCTTACTTCACTCCAGTCATTCCCCTGTCTTCACTGATCCCTCTATTACTCTGTTTTCTGAATCTACTAACTCTTCTATAGGTGATACCAACTCCTCTAACGATCCATCATCGGCCTCTTCTAATGACCTTGCTCCCCCTGCAGATCCAGCATCATCACTTGGTTCTCTTTAAGATGTACTTGTACCACCTTTTACTGCTGAGTCCTCCCAAGTTATTACATCTCATCGTTCTGAGGAAGTTTATATAAAGCCTCCTTCTGGTTGTGAGCATCCTCCTCATAAGGTTTGCCGCCTTCGTCGTGCGATCTATGGTCTGAAGTAGGCTCCTTGTGCTTAGTTTGCCAAATTTACCTCTGTCATCACACAGCAGGGTTTTGTAGCTAGTGCTTATGACACTGCCTTATTCATCCGTAAGACTACCTCAGGCACCACCTTTCTACTTCTCTATGTTGATGACATGATCATCACTGGTGATGATACTGCTGGCATTCGTGCGCTTCAGGTTTTTCTGGGTCATCATTTTAAAATGAAAGATTTTGGCACTCTCAGTTACTTTTTTAGTCTTGAGGTGACATCATTTTTGGGTGGCTATTCTCTTTCTCAGGCCAAGTATGCTTCAGATTTTATATTCAGGACTGGTCTAACCGACAGCAAGACTGCAAGTACCCCTTTGGAATATAATGCTCGGCTCAATCTTATTGATGGTGTGCCTCTGTCTAATCCTACTCTCTATCGACAGTTAGTACGTAGTCGTATTTATCTCACAGTTACTTGCCCTGATATTTCTTATGCTGTTCACCTGGTTAGTCAGTTTATGCATGAGCCTGGCTCACCTCATGATGCTGTTGTTCTTCGAATCCTCCGCTATATTAAGGGCACTCTTTTCCATGGTTTACGCTATTCATCTCAATCATCTCTTGAGTTAGAGGTTATTCTGATGTTGATTGGGCTGGTGATCCTACGGATCATCGTTCTACCACTGGTATTTATTTCTTATTTGGTTCGTGTCTTATTTTTTGGCGAAGTAAGAAACAAACAGTTATCGCTCGATCTACCACTGAGGCTGAGTATCGCGCCCTCGCTGATACTACTGCTGAGCTTTTATGGCTGCATCGTTTTTTGGCTGACTTGGATGCCCCTCAGCTGTCTCGTTCTCTTCTCTACTATGACAACCAGGGTGTTATTCAGATTATGCATAATGATGTTTTTCACGAGCACACAAATCATATTGAGATTGACTACCACTTCATCAGGCCTCATCTCAGTGATGGCACCCTTCACTTGTGCTCTGTTTCCTCTGCTGATCAGCTTGTTGATATTTTCACTAAGTCACAGTCACCTGGTCGTCTTAGTAAACTTATTAGCAAACTCCAGCTGGCTTCTACGGCACTACCATGAGTTTGAGGGGGGATGTTGAGATATAATTGAGATATGATCATAATACTAAAATATTTTGAGATACTTTCCTATTAGATATTAAGATATTTTTCTAAATTAGGATAGTTGACAAATTTTTGATTTGACTAATTGAAAATTTTATGTAATTAGTATCAATTACAGATCCTGTAATTATTCTTTTTATTGCCTCCTTCATCTATAAAAGGATGGCTCATTGTACAGTTCAACAACAAGAAAATATAAAGAAATTTCTTCATTCCGCTTTCGCTCTATTTTCTTCAACAGTGGACATTTCTCTCGTCGTTTCCGTAGACGTAGGTCGAACTTAGTCGACCAAACCACGTTAATTCTTGTGTTTTTCTTGTATTATATTATTTTTTCGTTTCTACGATCTCGACAGGGGATTCGATCTCCTTGCTCCTGTGTTTTGATGGGGTTAGCAATATTGTAGGACTTAGAGTGGTTTTCCACTATCTCTATGCAGCCTTTTCTAATACCATGTTATCATGGACTTGGAAGTTTAACTCTCTAAATCACTAAACTCATAAGAAATTTAATTTACTCACTTAAACTTGGAAGATTAAGTCAGTCTCACTCTCATACATACAAGAAAAGAAAAGATAAAGAGTGGATGTTTTAAATACCGACCTCCCCCATTTACAGGCAAAGCCTCCTCATAATTGATGCTTCTAAATCCTTCCATAATATAATGGCTAAAATAGTTTCTAGAGTATTCCCCACTCCACTGTATATATACTACTAAAATATCTTGCACTCTCCTCCTCCTCCTCCTCCTCCTCCTCACTCTTCTAAAGTATTCCGTAGACGTCCAACATGCTTCATGTAAAGTATAGTATATACATGAGAATCCTAAAAGTTCTAATTTGTCACCTCTTCATCTACATCATTGATACAGTTATCACCTATGTGTTGTCTGCCACATGTTGACTGTGCACTTGGCTACCATTTCCCCAGTTTGTTGTTGGAGGTGTATACAAGTGTGACTTGCCCCAGTACTGTTTTTGGTGGAAATTTGAAACTAATAAAAATAAGAAAAAAATTATAACTTCATCAAATTGGCATTTAAAAGAGAAAAATACTCAGTTTCACTCTCAAAATAAATGAAAACACTATTCACTATTAAAATTCTCAATAAAGTTTATAATTTTCCTATTCAAATCTAGAAACTTGTGACAATGGAAGTTTTATTAGAGCAGTTTCTTTTTTTTAAGCTTCGTTGACAATTGGTAATGTTGACATGGTGATTGCAAAGAAAAAGATTTAAAAATTTATTAGCTAGAGATGTCCTGTTAACTTAACAAGAGAACTCATTTTCAGTAATATGAACTTTCTTCTTGATGACTTAATATGAGAACCCTCACTTAGATTACGATAAGACTTGACGATGGAGTTTCAAGGGGGATGAAGGTAGTGTAAGAATCAGGTTAATAGGAAAGCCTTCTCCATTCTTGATCACAGTAAAATTCGATGAAGATTTTCAAGAATAGAAGAGTAAAACTTATTAGACTAGGCTCATCCACCTCCAAAACATTATGATCTTTACGATTATACCAATCATGTAACTAGAAAAAAATGACCTTCTTATAATAACTATATCCTTCAAGCCCTAGCCCCTCTTCTCTCCTCTTCTATCGTCAAATCCATCCTTTTTATTTTATCTAATCCTAAACCCACCAATTTTTTTTGGAAAAAGAACTTTAGAAAAATGAAAATTGTTGAATGGAGAGACTCAATAGAAGCTCAAGCAACCAAATTTTTAACATTTTAATATAATTTTTCTGCAAGTTTTTTATTTTAAATATTTTAGAAAAATCCATATTCAAGTGATTTGTTCAATTACAAATTGCCAAACAAAATTAGTTTGTAGTAGTGGCCTATTAAAAAAAAAATCTCTATATTTAAATTGTAGGAGCCAAACAAAGGATTTTTGTTTAGCTCTCACCATCTGAGCAAACATAAAAGGTTAGAGACGGGGATATATTTTGAAAATTTAGAAAGGTAAAATTAGAATAATAGGGGTCAACTTAGTATAATATTTAAAATTTGAAAATCTAAGAGAGTGTACTTAGTAGGTATTTAGAAAATTTAGAAAGGTAAAATTAGAATAATAGGTGTAAGCTTAGTAAACCATTTAGAATTTGAAAATCTAAGAGAGTGTACTTAGTAGCTAGGTGAGCTTACTCTAACAAGGACCGCAAATAACTACTCACATAATAAATAAGCTAGAAAAAATTAGATAATATATACTAATTGGTTATAAATAATAACAATATATATAATTCTCTTTTCCTTCAGTATTAGAGTACGGGAGGAAAAGATAATGCTTGAAAAAAAAAAAGTGAGGATGATGCTAAGGGGCAGTTGTTCTTTTGTAAACTCTATTTCTCTCTCCTCGATAATGAATCTTTCCTGTTAGGGTATCGCAAATGTATGTTCAACCTATCTACTAAAACATTAACTCTTGATGTCTTCTTTAACAAAATTCCTTGCTTATGTGCTTATGGTTGATCTTGAGAGATAGTTATAAATAAGATTAAATCCAAGAAAGAACGTGTTGGGGCACCTTATAGTAAGAACACTGATATTTGTCCAATTTTATCGTAGATTGAAAAAATACTTCTTGTATATGCTTTTACTATAAAAGGAAATTCTCAACAACTTGAATATCATCAGTTAGAAGTTCTAATATTGTTAATAAGAATACGAGATATATCAGTGAAGCAAGGAAAGAAATTGGATACATTTTTTCTTAATGAAGATAAATTTATTTTTATATCGCCTTATACAACTGAAAGAGAAGTAAATTTTATGGAGTCAATTTTTTTTTTTCATCACCTTACTAATCGTAAGCAATGGGAAATGAGAGAGGCGACGATATTTCTTTTCTCAAATAGATGTATTTTATATTTAATCACATGTGAGATTCTCTAAAATATAGAGATATATTTTGAAGTTTGGATTTTCCGTCTTCTTCTCTTGATCGACTAAGATGTGTCTTGGTTATTCATTGATTTTCTCCAATATTTCATAATAATGTGTAAGAGAAAATATAGATTTACGAATCTAACTAAAAGAAGTACTTTAAAATTGTAGAAATGACGATTCAAGGATGCACCTACTTAGAAAGTGAGTTTATTACATTAACTTTGTGAAATGAATCAATCAGTAATGAATGACTTGGTAAGTCATCTAACATGAATGAGAAGATAGCTATTAACCTCATACATTTAACACCTCTACTGGTGAATGATTATATCTTTCCATAAAGCCGTTAAAAGGCAGGAGGAACCGTATGAACAACTGTGAGTCTTAGGTTGACTTGTAATCAATGCCACGATCGATATTTGAGTCGGCATCATCGATAGCGCAAGTAATAATTTAAATTGAGAACTACCGGTTATTAAGACAAAAAAGATAAATGGATTAAAAATTTCACTATTGATAAATCAAATCCGGAGATCAAAGCAAAAAATACCAAGGATTTATGTGGTTCAAACCATATTTTATTTCTATAAACCGAATCAAACTTCACTATTGATTATGCTTGCAAGTTAAAAATTTTGGAACCTCTCAAAATTCTCAAATTGAGAAGGCAAACAAAAAAATTTCAAAAGATGCCAAAAAAAATTCTCACAAAAAACTCTCATAGTACAAAAAGATACCTTCAAATGCTCTATCTAATCCCCTTATATAGATTAGAGATGATTGGCATATATTCTAAAACAAATAGAAGTATATTTGACCTATTCCGAGTCCAAATCATGCTTGAAACTCTATGTGCCATGCACAATGTAGTCGATGGCTGTGACAGAGACACCATAAGCAACATTGACAATGCATCAACCTGAGACTTGTAGTTACTCTTATAGCTCCTCTTGCCTTCAATGGCTCTTAGGAAAAATTAGAGCCACTCACCAACAATTGTTGAATGGTAGTATAAGAAAATTTCAAATTGATAGAAAGGGCTCCTCATCCCGCTAAAAATGGGAAGATTCGAACCAACAAAACTTTCATCATTGAAAGGAAATATCATATCATATAGTCTCACAAACAATCAACCAAGCACTCTATCAATACTCCAGGCTCCTCACATGTTTAGTTTCTATTATGATTCAATTCTGTTCATTATCCAAACTGCAATCCTCACTGACAAACATCAAGATGCAACACATTTACTTTGGTTAAAAACAAGCCATTCAAACTCAGTAATTTTCATAATTTATATTAAATACCGTGTACAGGGCAATCCATTCATTAGCATACAAAAATATACTCCCTTTTTATCTTCCAATCCCCACAACATAAGATATCTTTTGCACCTATCTCCTCCCCCTATAGCTGTACCAACTCAGGGATGAGCTTGAGCAAGAACGAAAACTCTCTCTGCGAGAACTTGGGCTTCCTCTCCTCCACCCCCTCCCCTACTGATGAATCCTTTCCGTCTCCTCCGTCTGTGTTGGTAAAATCTGAAACGGCCTCGGTGATCTTCTCAACCAGATCGACAATCACACCGTTGATCCCCATCAAGTGTTGCATGTACACTGCTTCAGGCACGTTGTTCAGTTGGCCATAGGTTAGAAGGATGAGATTGGATTCTTTGATTTTGGATATGGCCGTCGGGTTCCTGAAGATGGCTCGAGATTCTGACACAATCCCCTGCAAGCTGAATTCTAGACAGAGCTTGACAGCCTCGTCTAGGGAGTTCCTCCTCACGTCAGCGTAGATTTCAGTTCCACCATTTGTGAGGAAGTACACCTGAATTCAAAGGACAGTGTCTGTTATAGCTTTTGCTTTGATATCTATGACTTAGATATCATAAAGAAGAGATCACAACTTACAGGATGTTCATTCTGCAACTTTCCCATCAATCGTGCCGCATCAGGTTGAAAACTAGAGAAAATGATGGGTCTATCTCCGGCATGCTGAAACACCACCTATCAAAATTATGAAACAAAATTAAGCACAAAGCATTCTCATTACAACACTTATAGATATTATGACACGAGGCGAGAAAGATGTCATACTTGCAAGATGGCTCGAAGAATACGAGTGAGCTCCTCTTCTTGGTAGATGATATGGTCATCAAACTTGAGCTCGACATTGAAACCTAATTGTGAATCAACTTTTTGAAACGCCTCCTCCAGCGTACAGAAAGGTGAATCAATCTTAACATTCCAATTGAACACCCTCCCATCTTTAAGCTTGCGGAGTAATGGTCTCCCCATCTGAATCCAGGCAAGCAAAAAGAAAAGATGATAAATTGTGGTCGTATTACTAGAATCAATGGCTAATAAATACTATCATTATGAGTACTGAACGGACGTTTACCTTTCCAGGTTCTGTCTGAGGACCATAAGAGAGAAATTCATCCAAGTACATATCTGTAATGCGTTTCGACAAAACATTTCCCTATATTCTCAAATATCACGAGTTGGTAAGAAGATGACGTGCTTGATATGAAACGAATACCAAAAAGAATAACTATAATGCTTAAGAGGGAGCCTTACATTTTGTTCGGTGAAGAGGAAATCATCATGGAAGATGATCGGACAATTGTCCTTGGTCACCTACAAAAATGGTAATCGATTGGTTCTCTTCTAAGATTCTTCATTCACTGATTATAAATATTCATACGTAATATGACCAGCAAAAAGATAACAGATCAGTAATTTGAATTTTCTTCCGATAAAAATACGGTGAAATATTCAGCAAACAGTAGTACCAACAACAAAACTCTAAAAATTGTAAAAGTTCAACGTACTCTGAAAATGTTTTTATCCGGAAAAAAAAAACAATTAAAAAATTTGTAAGTGCGTCGTATATCAATAATCCGTGGTATAATAAAAAATTACAGATATTTAATAATTGCATAATATCAGTTTATGTAGCATGCCCACAAACCTAATTTCGAGGAACTAATCTACAATAACAACTAAGGACAAAGATTTTAACTTTATTGGAGTGCATGTCAAAATTGTTGTTTTTCTTTGAAAGCAATATAGAAGTACATATAGTATGTTGTTTGATGTGACTTGTTGAAAAATTTTAAACAAGAAGACACATCTATTATTATTATTTTCCTAAAAAGATAAATTTATCGACTAACAATAGGAAAATCTAAAATAATAATAATAATAATAATGGCACTAACAAAAAATTTTATTAAAATTTTTAAATGGCATACTAATTCACAAAAGTTTGCACGTGACTCGCCGATAAGAGCGGTCCCCAAAGGCGGCGACTCACCGGTGCATGTTTCTCAAAAGTTTTTCTATCTGTACCTGCGAACCCTGAAACCGAGGTCCGGTATTTCTAATTTTCTACCTTAAACTCACATCCGCGGCGAATCGCCGGCGTCCAAAAATAGCTAAAAGTAATAATAATAACTGAGGAATAGACGGCGTCAATATACCTGAACGTCAAACTCGACGAAATCGACGGGGAGCCGTCCGGCCTCGTTAAACGAGAGGACGGAGTTCTCCTTCACCGACTTCATCCGCGGGTCCTGCGACGACAGCAGATTCATCCCGTTCCCTCTGTGACCGATCACCAGAAATTTCTTCGATTTCGATTCCCACCGCCCGATCTCACCTCCTAAAACCATCCAATCCACAAAATCCTCAAGAAAAAATCCGAGTAATATCTTGGCTCAACGAAAAGAAAGGAAGAAGTGTACCTTCCGGCACGAGAGACAATGCAGCGACGGCGGAAACGTCGGGGTCGGGGTCGGGGACGTGGACGAGGTTGGGGACGTCGGAGACGTGAACTGCCTTGAGCGCCATCACGACGAGACAAGTTTCAATAATTGAAATAATTTGGATCAATTTGCAGCTCGAGAGTTTTGATTGGAATTGCTAAGGGGGAGTTTTATAAGGATGATGTAGAAAAGGGCGGGAAATATTCGGACTCGGATTCGGACTCGGAGAAAAATTCTCAGGAGACGGAGAAGGGTTGGAGGGACGGAATATTCCGTTACTTTTGCCGTGACGGCAGAAGGGACACGGCAGAAGTGACGGAGTGGGGAACGGGTCACCGGTCACGTTAATTTATACATTCGGGGAACCGCTGTTGGGACATGCGGTCCGTTGAATAAAAAATCAGCGGACACGTCAGCGGTACGTGGGGAGCACCTCGTGAGGGTTAGAAATTTACAACTGTAGAAATTAATGATTAATTTAATTTTCTGTAGAGGTTTTTTTTTCTTGGCCATTAAAATACAGGGACTGGCGTTTGGCTATATTTAGGGAGCATTGTGTGAGTAAATCTTTTGCTGCATGAGTTGAAATTCTAATTCTATTTGTGGTAAGAGTAATTATTATTTATTGCCATTATTTTGAAATTTGCTTCTCATACTATGAATCTTCGGTTGCTTAGCTGTTAAATAGGATGACTATAGATTATTTAGCTATTGGGTTAATAATTGGAGTTTAGTTTTTGAACGTGGATCACATATAAATACAATATTATATCCACGAAAAGTCCAGAATAATTTTTGAGAGGTTTATGTTAATTAATTATTTATTTATTATTATTATTATATGTTAATTTTTATTATTATTGGGAGGAATTTGCCAATCTGGATGCCAACAAAAGAATGTGGGGTGCAAGGTTAGAAATTTTGGGATTTGGGTCAGAATCCAGTTTAAGAAATATAACTCAAAATTGGATTAAGTTTGAATTGAAATTTTTCAATTATAAAAATTTCTTTTTATTTTTTATTTTTTGGGTGCATTCTGCTTCAGATTTCATTTATAAGTTTAACTAGATATGGAATATGCAATAATATACTGAATCAGTTTTGGCCCTTGTTAGTAAACTGTTCCTGTAATGGTTCAAGATATTCTAATGTTTGTGGGTGTGCAAGTATTTTCTAAATATAAATTAAAGAATTTAAATTAATAGATAAATAAATCTAAACGTATAAGAAACCTTTTTAAAGACAAAAACCATATCATAATACTAATGGTAGTAACAATATGTCCTGCATAAATCTCAAATTGAATCTTCAATATATTTCTTGCGTGAATTTGGAAAATATCTCGCGGTCTATTATGGAAACAAATTCTGTCAAAGAAAGTTACATTAAAAAAGAATATGTACAAGTATGTACATATGTATGTATATAATGGATTATGGTATATGAGCTGTTAGAGCTACGTTACGAGAGTCAACAGCAAAAAAATAATAATTCCATTATTTTTTTCAAAGTTTTTTTAGAATCATAATCTCTACCTCCTTAGCTTCTATATAGTAAAATTTTATCAACTTTGAAGTTTATTAGTCCATTTACCAAGTGGATACAAAATATTATATTAATTGAAAACTGTTAATTTTATGTCTACTTTATAGAAGTACAAATCAAAACTAAAACCAAAGAAATTGGGTATGAGAAAACCCTATAGTCATCATAATTCAAAATAAAACTTTTCAAGCAAAATATTTGAAATAGTAGAAATAGAGTACAACTCAAGTAACTTACGTGCGTCGGCGGCTTATTTCCATTATTCTGTTTGTGTGTATGTGTGCACGTGTGTGTGTAGAGATTGCAGTATATGAGTCGCTAGCTCAAGTAAGTTTCGTATGTTAGGAGTGAAAAGTTAATGATTCCATTATATTTTTTTCAAATTTGTTTTTTAGGATCATGATCTCTACCCACTTAACCTTTTTAAGATCAAAATCTAAGGGTTTTGATGTCTATTTGCCTTTTAATCAAGTGGATATTAATTATTGTATTCACAAAAAACTATTAATTTTGTATTTACATGATCGAAGACCCAATCAAAACTAAAACCCAAAATATCGAGTATTAGTGAATCCATGGGGGATCAAGATCATAATTCAAAAGAAAATTATTTAAAAAAAGTCATTAGAGATAGTGCAAATAGACCGCAGTTTTGGTAACTTGCCTGAGTCAGCGGCTTATTTCCATTATTCTACACATGCACACACATACACACATATATATACATATATACATATACACCTATATATACATATATACGTATATATGATATACATATATAGGTACACACACAAACAGCTCATGCAAGTTACCGGAGTTGCAGTTCATTTCTATTATCTCCAATAAAATTTTTTTTAAAAAAATTCTTACGGATTATGATCTCGACCTCTTAGTATTCACTCATATCCAATTTCTTGGATAATAGTTTTGATTTGGTCTCAAGTTGACATAAAATTAACAGTTTTCGATGGATAGAACATTTTGTAACCATTTAATCAAAAGGTAAATGAACTCAAAAGTTTATGAAATTTAAACTTAAAGAAGTTAAGGAGATATAAATTCTAATTCTAGAAAAAGAATTAAAAAAAATCGTTAAATTACTATACTTTTGCCGCTAGTTCACAAAAGTTTTCTGAACCGACACACCTACAGTGATCACATGTATGTATGTATACACACACACGTGTGTGTATATCTTTTTTTTCAAGGGGAAAAAGAAAGCTTATATCTCAACTGTCTTTTTTTCCCAGAGGACAACTTAAATTATTGTGGTCTCTCATCTGTACGGATCAAACACATACGCTATTATCTTTGTGTAGACAGCAAGGAATTATATGAAAAAATGATACTACCTATTTTTGCCAAGATAAAAGTTTGTTATTTTTTGGTGATATTATCCATTTTTACCTTATTATGAGTTTTCTTGTATTGAGCTTAATTTCCTTGGACAAAAATCGGCCGACATGGAGGTAAGAAATTGAAAATATCTTGCAAGCTTTTACTATGGTATTGCCCCATATATTAAATATAGATCCTGTCATATTTCTTCTGATCATCTTTCTTAATTATATTTGTCCATTGTTTCTAACATTTACAATTTTTTATAGTGGTTGTACTTCAACTTGAATACCGAACTTTATATAGTCCAAATAGTAAGGCTAAGAAGGAAACTATCAAAGTAAGAAGGAAAACGGAAAAAAACAACAAGCGTGCCCTATTTGTAGTATTATAATAACGAACTTTATATAGTCCAAATAGTATAAGTACGAAAAAAAAAACATCAAAGTAAAAAAGGAAAATGAGAAAAAAAAAAGACAACCATGGCCCATCAAAAGTATTATAATAAAGAACTTTATATAGTCCAAATAGTAAAATTAAGAAGGAAGCTTCAAAGTAAGAAGGAAAACGAAAAAAACAAGCATTTCCTATCAATAGTATTATAATATCGAACTTTATGTAGTCCACATAGTAAAAGTAAGAAGGAAAACATCAAAATAAGATAGAAAACGAGAAAACCAAGCATGTCCTACCTGTAATATTACTAGGAGAACTCATAATTGTATCAATTTAGTATACATTGTAACTCTGCACCTGGCTTTGTGTACATATCAACTTGATATACATTGTTAGTCCATTTCTATTAAATTGAAAATAAGACATTGTGTTGTAGCATTATAAAAGATGGATCAAAAATTAGTTCTAAATTGTGTCTGACCTGACATTTTTTAGGCAAATGGTCTAGGGAAGCAACAACCGAGTTAGTTCCACAACGTGGCTATGAGTTACTCTCACATTGGCATGATCAGCTTGCTGATTGATAAGAATCCTGTTCATCAACTTAGATTCTTTAAACATGATGACTTGATTGAAAAAGTGAAATTAAATTAATCTCACATACATAATACAAATAGAAAATAAATTGAAATAAAGGCTTAAAAATTAACATTATCTAATATAAGTGTGGTTGTCGGTAATTGGAATAGAGGAGGTGATGAACATGCCAAGGATGTAATTGGAATAGAGGAGGTGATGAACATATCAAGGATGTTGAGGAGAAACGTCAGCCTCCTGAGAGCATAATGAGTTTCAAATATAAAACCGAGAACTAATCTAATCCAAAAGTTTAACTTGATAAGTAGTGGCCCTAACTTTGTGTTTAAACCTATGAATTTTTATTGTTCCATCTAATATGGAACTATACTCACATATGAATTCTTAATAAAGAATTGGATAGTCTCTTTGTGGAGTTTGGACATGTTTTCCTTTTTCTTCTCCAGGTCGAAGAAATAGTATATTTTATTTTTCTCAAGGGAGAAAAAAGAAGAAGGAAGTTGTAAAAAAAAAAAAAAACCATAACTAATACATGGTCAGCTAAAAAAAAGAAAAAGGATAAAAGAAGGTGTGTAGGGTACGTTTAGTGGATAGAAAATACCTTCCATCTCAATGATTTTTCTTGCAAATCTAAGAAGACTTCATAAAGTTAAAGTTAATGACGCAAGACGGAAGCGGATTAGAGTTAGGAACATAGTAATTTAGGATTTTGAATAAATTTGAGGAAGAACAAAGGGATTCGAAAATTCATCTAGAAGAATTTACGTCCACTCTTAGCGAATTCACGAAGAGAGATTTTATTTTTTGGGAACACAGCAAATCCCCGAAATTACCTCAAATTCAATTTTTATTCAATATTCAATTGTCTACAAAATAATTCATATAGAGCTAATTTCTAGGAAAACTCCAATAAATAAAATCCTAGTAGAACTCAAAATCCTAACGAAAGCAAAAATTTTATCAAATATCCTAATAGAATCCAAAATCCTAACAACATTCTAACAGAATTAAATCTGATCTCTATCAATTCTCTCCGGTTTCGAATCATTCATTTCCGATGAATGCGAAGATAAGAAATATTAAACATGTCCAAATTGAACTGATCTGCATCTTTCTACGAAGCATGCCAATTGAGCCATGGTAGCGGCTGAGTAATTGTAACTTGCGCATCACATTTGAACCAAGGTGATGTGGTGAAACTGGCTTCTACAATATTCTAGTAAAGTAAAAGATGAATCTGATAAGTCACTTTCTGAATCGGGTTTGTCTTTCCAACATATCAAATATGGTTTGTAATTTATCATAACTGTCAAAATTTTATCACTTGGTATCATATCATTCATATTTGCTATCCGAAATTTGTGTGGGAGCTTCATTGTGGTAGTCGAAAAATTGAAGAATAATATATATCTTCAATTTCAGTAGATGATGACTTAGAAATCGTATATGTTATCTCACTTCAAACTTGAAATTCTTATACTCCTTGTACATTTTCAACTAATTTGTAAGTACTATTAGTAAACACGAATTGTCGGTGAAGTTTCTTATGAAACTTTAATAAGAGATTTTCAAAAGAAATTATTTCATGGACATATTACGTAGGAGAGTATGAGATACTTCTGTTGATTTCTCTTCATAAACATGATCATCAGGTGCAACTTTATGTGACTGAAATTTCGCAGTTGGATTCGTTGAGAGATTATCAGAAATCTGAACTTTTGATTCTTCAACTTGTATAAATGGAAAGGAAGTTTCATTTGACATTAATAATAGCTCATCATGAACTTTTGTATCCGGTAAAAATCGCAAAATACATTCACCATCAAAAATAAGAATATTTATTTCGACCTTATTAGAGATGCTATCATCGTTAATCATTTGATTTCTTTCATCATTTTACTCACTGTACTTTCGAAGACATGGTTGTTTACGTCTTTTATTGATACTAGTAAGCATACATTTGCATTTTTCAAGTTGATCAATCATACATTGAAAATTTTTATTATCAATTATTGTTTTGGACCTAAACGATAGAAACTGGTAAGATAATAACAATAAATTTAGAAAGCAGTATTGAGTATACCGACTACGAAATAGACGTTGTAAGATATTCCAATCCAAATATAATTTGTATTCTCTACCCTAAATATAAACTTCTCTACTCAACTTATGTCGAGCATAACGACATTTCTATTCTAATGTTGGATCGAAATATCTAAAAAAATTTTAAAGATGATTCTCTCAATCTTCATAATTCTGTTGATTATAAAAACCTTAAAAAACGGGTATAGTAGCGTACATATCCCGCTCAACTCGTAATATTTTAGCATTGATATTAATGTAGGACTATAGAATATGAACTCCATATATAATCAACTCAAGATTTTAACTCAAAAAGTTTGGTAAATACCTAAGGATTACGGCGGCTCAAAAATGGCTCGAATCAAAGTTGAAACAGGCTTCAAATCACAAAACTACCCTTAACGGGTCTGCACTATTTAATGGGTCTGCGATGTGGACTGAATCCAACTTGAAATTAGATTGGATCTCGAGCTGCGGATCGAGTTTAAGCTTCAAATAGAAGCCAACTTCTTCTTTAACTTTTGGATACGGGCTTGAAGAAATGGTTCCAACTCAAATCCAAATCAAACCTGATAACTCAAAACAAATCCAAATTCTTTTCTCCTTTCCTTGGATCTACCGTTATTGAAGAGGGAGAGATGGGGTGGCTTATTGGCAAGTGGCTGTGGAGAAGGGGAAAGAGAGAAAGAGGAGAAATTAAGATTTTCTTTTTTTTTTCTAGAACTGATCTGACAAAAACTTTTTCTTTTCTTTTCTTCTCTATTTTTTTGTTTTGAATTTTTTTCTCTCTTTTTCTTTGGCAAATCTGAACTTCTTGTTGGGTTTGTGTCTCATATCCGTTGAGTATCCAGATGCGATCAAGAATCACAAGGAGTCCCAGTTGGACTTGAGTTAGAAAACCAGAGTTTTAATTGGATTGGAACACCAATTAGATGGTGATAGTGCTATTCTAATGGGATTAGGATAGGAACACTATATATATCTCTTGTATGTGATATGAGAGAATATAGAGAGCAATTAGAGAGTAATTGGCTGAGAGATATGATTCTATTATTATGAGAGATGCGAGAGGTAGAGAGATACTTGGATCTCTTCTTGTAACTTTTTTTCTCATAATGGATATTTCTCTTATTGTTCCCGTGGACGTAGATCGAACTTGGTCGGCCGAACCACGTTAATTCTTGTGTTCTTTTTGTATTGTATTGTTTTTTTTATCTCTACGATCTCGATGGGGGATTCGATCCCCAACAAATAGTATTAGAGCCAGAGTTATGAATCCGGAATCGAGATTGCGAGATGGTGGATCTGATGTCTAGTCGACAAGAAGGTTGGCGGAGGCATCAAGGCAAAATACAATAAGAAGAAGAAAAAAAATAACCAGATATAACTGAAGATATGCACAAACGGAGGCTCTAGTAATATGCACCAAAAGGAGTGGCTGATAACTGAGATGTATTCTGAGGCCCAGATCGACGGTTATGATTGATCGGAGCATGGATCGAATAATCGGTGTCCGATTAAGGTGATCCAGGGGTCGAATCCTATGTTTTTCAGCATTCCGGATGCAGTGGTGGATGCGGATTGGGCAAAATTCACTGTTTAGAGCAAATTTTGTGCAGACTAGTAGTGATCGACAATGATCGCGGGATCGATATTGATCGAGATGATCCATAATCAATGGTTGGTTGATTGTACGATGATGAGGTACGTCATAGTACTTCATGTTGATGGATAAGGTTACTTCGTGACATGATAAACCACTTGGTAATAAATAATCATCTGTCTCTAGAGTTGGTCATAGTTTTTGGATCAAGGTGGAGTACGGTGTATCGATCACTTTTCTGTGATGCACAACATGATAAGTGATTGTGAGTACTCAGGAGGTCCATGTGTTTTGACCGAGGTGGAGCATGGTGTAGCGATTATGAGCGCTTGGTGAAGAGCGTGGTGTAGTAATCGTGAGTGTTCGAGAGAGTACGGTTTAGTGATCATGAGTGCTCGGAGAAGAGCATGGCTTAGTGATCATGAATACTCAAGTATAGAGGCGGTGATGATTATACAATTTGTTCCCAGTCGGTGGAGCATGGTGATCGTGCGGTGGATGTCTGCGAAGTGGATGATGAGAACAACGGAGTTTCTCCAAGATGCATGGCTCATCAGATACGAGCCAAGGTGGAGATTGTTGGGTTTGTGTCTCGTATCCGTTGAGTATCCAGATGCGATCAAGAATCACAAGGAGTCCCAGTTGGACTTGGGTTAGAAGACCAGAGTTTTAATTGGATTGGAACACCAATTAGATGGTGATAGTGCTATTCTAATGGGATTAGGATAAGAACACTATATATATCTCTTGTATGTGATATGAGAGAATATAGAGAGCAATTAGAGAGTAATTGGCTGAGAGACATGATTCTATTATTATAAGAGATGTGAGAGGTAGAGAGATATTTGGATCTCTTCTTGTAACCTTTTTTCTCATAATGGATATTTCTCTTGTTGTTCCCGTAGACATAGGTCGAACTTGGTCGGCCGAACCACGTTAATTCTTGTGTTCTTTTTTTATTGTATTGTTTTCTTTATCTCTACGATCTCGATGGGGGATTCGATCCCCAACACTTCTTCCTCGCTCCCCCTCTCTCTCTCTCAACACCTGCTTCTTTTTTTTTTCTCCAAAAAAAACTAAAAATAGAAAATTTAAAATAAAATAAAAAGAAGATGAAGATGGATGGAAGGAAGAAGATAGAGATGGAGATGAAATTCAGGCTTAGATGCCAATTTGATGCAGGACGAAAGCGAATTAGGGTTAGGGATTTGGAAATTTAGGGTTTTGAATAAATTTAGGGAAGAATAAAGGGGTTCAAAAATCCACCAAAGTGTATCCATACCCACTCTCAATAAATCTACGAAGAGAGTTTTTTTTTTTTTTTTTTTTTTGAGAACACTGTGAATCCATGCAGTTTTTCAAAATTTAATTTTTATTCAATATTCAATTGTGTACAAAATAATTCATACATAGCTGATTTATAGGAAAACTCCAACAAACAAAATCCTAATAAAATTCAAAATCCTACAAAATCCTAATGAAATAAAAAATCCTATCAAATATGCTAATAGAATCCAAAAACCTAAAAGAATCAAATTTGATCTCCATCAGCTAACGCATGTTGTACTCAATCTTTTGCAAATAATCTTCAAATGCCGACTTTGCATGTAAGTCAAGAGCCATAACCTAATATTTGTCCCTCTTTTTTAAAGTAGAAAGATGAAATATGGACACCATGTTTTAATAGGAAAATAATAAGACCATGATCTTAAGTCTCTTTTTGAAGAAGCAGGTTATGTTAATGTAATAGAACAATCACTATGAAACGTCAAAGAAAAGGACATAATGGAAATCAGAAAAGTTGAAAATGGGTCTAGACATCAGTTACCCCTTGAAAGGCAGCTAAATTAGAATTATAAAATAAAAATAGTAACAATAATGGACGAGTATACGGGCCAATTTTTAACCCTTTTTATACAAATTTTATATTATAAAAATGTTTTTTTTATTTTTAATTTAAAATTTTGTATAGAGTAGATTAAAAATTTACTAATGAACATGTCTATTACCCTCCCTAGATATAAGTAGTACTCAAACTAGCAAAATGATCAATTGTGGACTTTCCTAATGCACATTACCTCGGACATTTCACAATTAGAAAATTGTTAAACAGACTATACTTTATGTACTACAAGAAAATTTATAAGTACAATACATTATTAATCCATTCGTTTATGAATTGCAAGGAGTCGGAAAATTCTATTCTCTCTCTTTCTTGAATTTTAGCTCAAAGTGTAAGTGCAGACCGAATAGTAAAAATTCTATACAAGTACCAATGTTGTACTGAGTTGGAAAATTCTATGTCTATGTTTTTTGAATTTTAACTCGCAGTTTATATAGTGTAAGTGCAATCGGAGTAGCAAGATTTCTATACATCTACTAATTTGGATAAAGAATTGATAGCGTCAACAAGTTTCATGCACTTGATTCTCTTTAGATCGGTGATATGATACTTATCATGCATAAAATAGCGGGAGCTAGGCATTATTGTTGTAAAGCAAGATTGGATATGTCATGTCCTCTTGTAGACAGAAGTGATAGGCAATTAGTCAATCTTTTATGGAATAAGCTTTGGATTTTTCCTTCTTTCTTTTATATTTATTTTCCTTTTTTGATGAGAAAGGCTTGATTCCAAGTGAAGAATCTCCTATGCGAAGAACAAATTATGGAATGGGTCCCAGAGCAAAGTGTACAAAGTGTAGGCACTAAAAAAAATACAACAATCAGCTAAAATAATAGCAGTCTACGCCCGTGCCCAAGATCATTTCTCTCTCTCTCTCTCTATATATATATATATATGAGTAAAATGGAAATGAGTTGACAGCTCATGCAAGTTAACTGAGCTGCAGTTCATTTTCATTATCTTCAATAATCCTTTTTAATATATATATATATATATATATATATATATATATATATATATATATATATATATATATATATGAGAAAACAGAAAATTAACTTTCGGTGAAGAGAGTTCCTTCACTAGCGCTTAGATGGCCTAATAAAATAATTACACGTGACCTTACTCAAGATAAAATAACTTACTTCACCGTCAATGAATTTCCTGCTCTCTCTCTCTCTCTCTCTCTATATATATATATATATATATATATATATATACACATACACACATACATGCATATATGTGTATGTGTCTATGTGTGTGTGTGTCTATATATGTGTGTGTGTGTAAATATATATACATATACATGTATGTGTATGTGTAAATGTGTTTGTATGTATCTTAGGGAAAAGAGAAAGCTTACACCGTCTTTTTTTTTTTCTTTTTTTAGAGGACAACTAAAATTTTTATGGTCTCTCATCTGTACGGATCAAACACATACACTATTATCTTTGTGTAGACAGCTAGGAATTATATGAAAAAGTGATGCTAGCTATTTGTTTCCTAGGTAAAATTGTTCTTTTCTGGTAATATTATCCATTTTTACCATGTTATGAGTTTTCTTGTATTGAGCTTAATTTTCTAGGACAAATATCGACAATTGAAAATATTTTGCAAGCTTTTACTATGGTTTTGCCCCATATGTTACATATGGATCCTATCATATTTCTTCTGATCATCTTTCTTAACTGTATTTGTCCATTATTTCTAACATTTACAATTTTTTTATAGTGGTTGTACTTAAACTTGAATAATGAACTTTATATAGTCCAAATAGTAAAACTAAGAAGCAAACTATCAAAGTAAGAAGGAAAGCGGAAAAAAACAAGCTTGTCCTATCAGTATTATTATAATAATCGACTTTATATAGTCCAAATAGTAAAAATAAGAAGGAAAACATTAAAGCAAAAAGAAAAACGAGAAAGAAAAAAACAAGCATGTCCTATCAGTAGTATTAAATAACAAACTTTATATAGTCTAAATAGTAAAAGTAAGAAGGAAAACATCAAATGGGAAGGAAAATGAGAAAAATAAGCATGTCCTACAGTAGTATTTCTCGGAGAACTCATAATCGTAGCAACTTGATATACATTGTTACTTTGCACCTGGCTTTCTGTTTCGTAGCAAGTTGATATATACATTGTTAGTCCAGATTCTACTGAATTGAAAATAAGACATTATTTGTCAAGTTATAGCATTATAAAAGATGGATCAAAAATTAGTTATGAATTGTGTCTGATCTAATATTTTTAGGCAAAAGGTTTAGGGAAGCAACCGAGTTAGTTCCTAAGTGGCAAAGAGTTATTCTCACATTGGCATAATCAGCTTGTTGATGAATAAGAATGACGTTCATCAACTTCGATTCTTTAAACATGATGACTTAATTGAAAATGTGAAATTAAATTAATCTCACATAGATGCAAATAGAGAATAAATTGAAACAAGGTTCAAAAATTAACATAATCTAATATAAGGACGGTTGTCGGTAATTGGAATAGAGGTGATGAACATTTCAAGAATGTTAGGAGAAACGACGGCCCACTAGGAGCTCAGAGGCAGATGAGTTTCAAACACAAAACCGAGGACCAATCTGTTCTAAAAATTTAAGATGGTAGGTGGAGATCCATCTGATATGGGACTATACATATGAACTCCTAACAATCTTCCATTTTATTGTGAGTATACAATGTTGACTTCACTCTTTCTTGGGCCATAATCTAGGCTCTGATACTAGTTGGTCCTCTTGAGAGAGCCATGAGCTTCAAACACAAAACTGAGAACCAGTCTGACTCAAAAATTTAAGCAGATAGGTAAAAACTCCAACTTTATATTTAAATCCATAAACTTTTTTGTTCTATCCAGTGTGGGACTATACTATACTTACATGTGAACTCCTAACAAAGGATTTGATTATCTCTTTGTGTAGTTTGGACATGTTTTCCTTTTCTTTTCTTTTTTTTCCAATTCATGGAAATAGTATATTTTATTTTTCTCAAGGGGAGAAAGAGGAAGGAAGTTGTAGTAAAAAAAAAAAAAAAACAAACATAACTAATACATGATCAGCTGAGGAAAAAAAAGAAAAAAGAAGGTATGTAGGATATGTTTATTAGATAGAAAATACCTATTATCTTAACGATTTTTCTTGCAAACCTAAGAAGACTTCACAAAGTTAACGCATGTTGGTACTCGATCTTTTGCAAATAATCTTGATTTTGCATATAACTCGTGAGTCATAACCTAATATTAGTCAAGCACATTGTCTCTCTCTTTTCTAAAGTAGAAAGATGAAATATGGACACCATGTTTTAATAGGAAAATAATAAGACCATGATCTTAAAGTCTTTGACTGTCTAAGTTATCGGTTATGTAATGAAACAGAAAAATCGTCATGGAACGTCGTAGAATAGGAAAGTTATTTTACAATAATCCATTCGTTTATGAATTGCAGGGAGTTGGAAAATTCTAGCTATATCTCTCTTTCTTGAATTTTAGCTCGAAGTGTAAGTGCAGTCCGAATAGTAAAATTTCTATACATCTACTAATGTTGTACAGAGCTGAAAAATTCTATATCTTTATTTCTTGAATTTTAACTCGCACTTTATAGTGTAACTGCAGTCGGAATATATAGCAAGATTTCTATACATCTACTAATTTGGATAAAGAATTGATAGCATGCATGCATGTACAAGTTTCATGCACTAGATTCTCTATTGATGGGTGATGCTATTTATCATGCATAAAATAGCGGTAGCTGGGCATTATTGTTGTAAAGCAAGACTGGATATGTCATGTCCTCATGTAGGCAGATGTGATAGG
>JAYEPQ010000019.1:22456936-22521936 GCA_036321105.1 Dracaena cambodiana
GACGAGCTGATGTTATTGCCATAACAACAATTAAAGTTGCTCATCGGAGGGCAGAGAAGAGTTTCGCCGCCAAGAAGAAGTTTGGATTGTTAAAGTTAGTAACCTCCAGACAGATCAAGAAGTCATTAATGGAAAATTAGAGCGGGCGAGATTCGAGCTAGATGACAATCAGGCCACCATAGACCATGCTTGCAAGACAATTGTGAAAGCCCAGGCAATTCTTGCAACCGCTCAGGTGAAGTGGATGAAGTGCTGAAGAGGCAGGATAAACTTATTTTTCGCCACGATCAGCTTCAACGGGAGGTCAATATGCAGAGTAAGGCAATTGAGGATGCTAGGGCGCAAGCTTCTTAGCAGCTTGCCATCAATGAAGACGAATTACGCCATCAAGTGTTATCAACTGTAGAGGAAACTCAGCGAGCAACTCTTGAAGAGGCAGAGTCAAGTTAAGAGATTTGGACAACCATTAAATCTTTCATCCTTTTCTTTGCTTTTTTTCTTCTTGAATAAGAATGTTTGTACCACCTTATTTTTTTTCTTTTGCCTTGTTATTGAATAAATAATTTAGCTTCAATATATTGCATTGTTCATTGCTTTGGAGTTGCCATATGTCATTCTTGCAGATTTTTCGGTGGTTTTTGGTTAGATCTTTTGGATCTGTGGTACATAACTTTGCTTTCATAGCCACCTTTTTTTTTTTTAAAGACTCGTCTAGAGAGCAGACATAGTAAAGATGATAAATTAGAAATATGGAATTGTGGATTTTGGACGATATAGTTACAGAAGGTGGAACTCATCATGGGAATGGTGGGAGCATAACAAATTTAGTTTTGGAATTTGTAGTAAGGGTGATTCGCCTGGAAGATAGACAGAGCCGGGGTGATTCGCCTGGATAATAAATAGAATCGATTTGAGATTTGGAGTTAACTTGCCTGGATAATAGACAGAGTCAGAATGAATGGGTTAGGATCAAAAATCGTAGACAGAGATATGGCTGTGCCTACGGAGTGATTCGCCTAGATAACAAACAAAATCGATGATCGAATTAGGATCATAGATTGACTTGCCTGGATAACAAACAAAGCCAGTAATCTGTCAGGATCATAGGTTGACTCGCCTAGAAAGCAGACAGAACCATAGTGATTCGCTTGGATAACAGACAGAATTGATTTGATATTTGGGAGTAACTTGCCTGGAAAACAAACAGAGCCAGTGATCTGGTCAGGATCAGAATAATGAGCATTCACTAAAGTAGTTATGGGGTTGAAATGGGTGAAATAATCAAATCTCATTGTCAGAACTAGGTGCTTAACATGATAGGTTTGCGACGGATGTCGTTTATATGGTGATGAGATAGTTCAAATCTCACTATCAGAGATAAGAGTTTAACATGACAGGTTTGCAATGAATGTCATTTATATAGTGATAAGATAGTTCAAATCTCGCTATCAGATATAAGAGCTTAACTTGACAGATTCATAGATTTTTTAGCAAACTCCCAACTGTCATTTATATAGTGATTTGGTATATGTTTTTACCAATTTTCATTTGCATTTGGCTAACCATATTATTCCCCTCAGTATGATGAGTTGTTGAGAGTTTTATTTGGACTTAGATACCAAACGTTCCCTCTTCTCTTCGCCTTTTGGCTTTGGGCTATTGATTTTATACACATACCCCCAATATGATATAGTTGGTGAGAAATTTTTGATTTCTCTTCCCGTTATCTTGGAGACATTAGGCAATTCATGCTTTATCCCCTGGCATGATATGTTAGCGAAAAACTTATTCTATTCCTTTTGCTTTGACAGATTGGGTAGTTCATACTTTTATCTCAGCACGATAAATTGTCGAGGCTTTTATTTGGGCTTAAATGTCAAACGTTTCCTCTTCTCATTACTTCTTGAGTTTTAGACTATTGATTGCATACTCTTACACCCCCCCCCCCATATGATAGGATTGGCGAGAAATTTTTAATTTCTCTTTCCGTTTGACTCAGTGGTATTGGGCAGCAAAATTATTATGCATGTATTTAAATATATTTACATACTTTCTTTATTTATTTCTTCTTCTTCTTCTTTCTTTTTTTATAAAAAAAGTTGTTATAGCACTCAATTTGCTATTCCAATGGCTATAAAGAGCAACAGAAGCAACATGATACTTATCGTCAACGTTTTCGATACCCCCGGCCCAATCTGGCTGCTTGTGAATGAGGACGACTCGGTTGCAGGTATGGTTCAGAGCATAATTGAGGAGTAAGCTTGACAAAGCCGACTGCCCATGCTCAGCAAGGACCTTGGCACATTCAATCTCTGGTGCACTAGCGTTGATAGAGTATTTTCCTCGGTTTTTCTAGAGTTAGCAAAGGAAGTCGGTTGCTCATCTTACAACAAGTCTGTGCATACCCCCATGATCTCTCCTTTCTCGGTAGAAATTTGAGAGAGTTCTTTTTTACTTTAATTTATGCAGGTCGTAGTTCTTTACTATCGCTTTTCCCATAAGGACTAGAGCTGTGCTGGTCGGTGTTTCTGAGGATCCCATTGTAATTGGCGCTGCATTTGCGGATACCTTTGTCTATTCAGGTCTCAGCTGGATCATATTTATATCAATGAGTACTTGAATTTTATCTTTTAGAATATGTCAATTTTTGGTTGGGTGTCCAACATTTTGATGGTAGAGACAATACTTGGGATCATTTATTATCCCAACTTCCTCTGATTTTTTATTTTCGAGCAACGTAAGCATCCTTTTTTTATTCAGTAGGTGAAAAAACGTGATTGTTTGTTCATATTTGAAATCGTATGCTCGTTGCGATTTAGAAGAATCCTGACTATTCTGCGATTTTTGGTTTGTAGTGGACCTTGTAGTCATTGCTTCTTTTTCCTGTGGGCGGGATGATTGTGGTTGTGGCCGATTCATGGCCATCCTTCTTTGGACATGGTATTTATTACTATGTCGGATTATGTTCTCCGCTTGCTGTCCTTATTTGACTAGATCCTTCCAGGTTTTGAACTCCACCGCTCCTATCTTAATGAGTATATTGGTTTGGAGATTGTGTTTGCAGGTTTTCACCAATATTTCTTGTGACATGTCATGTAGACATCGTAGTGACATCTCTCGAAAACGATCTATAAAATTCTTCATGGTCTCATGCTCTTCTTGTTTGTTTGCAAGGAGAGAATGGACCACGATCTACGTGTTGTTTTCAAAGAAGCGGCACAGAAATTCCTTCTCTACGTCAGACCATGACTTAATAGTCCCTGGGGGCAACTGCATAAACCACGTAAATGCAGAATCTCTCAAGGTACTTGCAAACATCTTGGTCATTATGCGATCATTCCCTATAAGATGACCTGTCTGGGCCAAGAAGTAATATAGGTGTTAGTTGGGAGAACATTTTCCATCAAAAAACTCTAACTGTAGAGCCTTATATTTTTCTAGGAAAGGAACCGATTCCCACTCTATTGGGTACGGTCTGATATCACCGACTTCTTACAGGTCTTTTCCATGCATCAGGGCTTCCAGTTGGTCATGCATCTTTTGCATCTTTTCTGCATATGGGTCTTTGATAAATTTAAACTCCTCTTCTTTTCCTGATTTCCACCGGTTGTCTCACCGTAGTTCTTTTGTGGTTCATCAGAGGTTTCTCCATTTTGTCTTCTGCGTTCTTTTACATATTTTCCACCATTTTTAGAAGTAGTGTCCAGAGTTCGTCAAGACCTTTCTATTGCTCTTGAATCAAGTGTTCTTGAGTCACTGTCATATGGACTATTATTTTTTTTCAAATCGGGAAGATTCATATGACCAAGGTGTTGCAATAGCTGAATGATCGCTATCTTCTTCACTTTTGCTGTTCGGACCTCTCGCCAACCTTTTATAGTTTTGTGGCGTTAAAATTTCTGACTGAAGTCGTGTATAATGACGAGCTTCTACATCCATGGAGTATATGTCTCCTTGCGGCTTCTTTCCTTTATTCACCATATTCGAAGCGAGAATAGATATTTTTCATCATTGGTATTTTTTTCTCATGTGAACATGCCTTCTTTTCGGCATATTGTACTTTGGCTCGGTTATTTGGCTGAAAACCGAAGGTCGGGGCATACCACAATTGCAATTGGTAAGTAATGCGAAGATTATCTGCTCATAGTGGCATAATGGACGAGATTGGACCATCCTCCTCTTATTATTGAGGAATTCTCTAAATCAGTCTCTTGGTGAGTCTCTTCTTTACTACAGCCTTTGGAAAGCCCCTTGCCTTATTCATGGTAGTCAGCGGGTATAGAATATTGGAATTTCTGTCCTGAGTAAAGTCCTGTTATGGTCTTTGCAGAGACTTCATGGAACTAGAGATTAACCTTGCGTTCTGGACTTTTTACGTGAGGCTGAATAGCCTGGCATTTTGTTTTTTGTGAGCGGGGCTGATTAGCGTCACATAGAGTTATGCTAGTTAGCCTCGCACAGAGTTACGCTGGTTGTTTAGCCTGATATTTTGAAACAGCCTAATACAACTATAGGTGAGGCTCTTGTTTCTGTCGAAATACGTTGTTCCTTTCATTGCCATGGATTAATAAAGAGTACAATGAAAATATCCAAATTATAATAAAAAATAAAAGAAAACAAACGAGAGGACTTATAAAATTGTCTCTGACTTTTACTGAAGGTGTGGGTACTAAAATAGCTATACAGCGTCACCCTTATCTTTGTTGACAATCTAACACTCAAAAATTGATTTTGAACGTGGTGAATATGAAGAGGAAGCTTCTGGTCGGCGGCCCTCTGTAAAATAAATCTGATCTCCAAATCTCTCTCCTCCCCAAGATCCCCAAAAATCCCCCTTTTGACTCCTATTTATAGATTTTGGGGTTTTTTTACAAATAAGGATGGAATTCCAATCAAATCTCATCTCTAAACTCGTATTTAGATGCGAAATTTTTAATTCCAAGTGATTTGATACGATTAGAATGGAAATTCGGGTTGAAATTTAGAAAGAAACCCAATTTAGAAACTGTAATAGCCCCCACGTGTGCGAGAATGTCATCCCCGCGCGAGGCTAATCTCGCTACGCTGGGCTGATTAGTCTCGCACTTGGTAATAATCTCGCGTAGAACTACGCTGGGCTGATTAGCCTCTCATTTAGAAATAGCCTCGCACAGAGTTACGTTGGGCTGATTAGCCTGGCGTTTTGAAATAGCCTCACATACGGGAGATTATTTTGCCCTATAGTGGTCTTGTTTTTCTTGTTCCAAATTTTTCTCTACCTACATGAGTTTAAACATGGCAAGGTGCGACCACTTGAACAGTTACAACAGTTCAGACACTATTTTAATTTCAAACTATGTAATTCACACCCTTTTGCCATAAAGGGTTGCGTATTGTAACGCCCACTTTCCGTAGTGCGGAAAGCTGGAAGCTTTCGGTGTTGAATGATAACTCAATAAGTCTTAGTAAACATTACAGTCACAACACAGTGGAAATATGGGCAACAAATAAGTAATAATTTTTTTAATTACAATAATATTTTTCTTTCTTACAGAAACTTTAATAAAAAAAATAATAACTTGAAAGGCCGTCAATCTTGTAATCACAATAATATTTTTTTAATTAAAATAATATTTTTAATTACTTTTTAATTACAATAATATTTTTAATTACAATAAAAAATAATAACTTGAAATAATAACTTTTAATTACAATAATTTTTTTAATTACAATAATATTTTTCCTTCTTACAGAAACTTTAATAAAAAAATAATAACTTGAAAGGCCGTCAATCTTATAGCTCTGCCTTCTCGTGAAAGTAAGTCAAAAGTCTTGCCTTATTTGTAACGGTCCTCAAAAAGATCTGCATCTGGTCATGCATAAGCAGGATCGCCAGTAAAGCGATCCAGTGATAAATAGTAAAACACAAAAAAAAATAATAATGTCTCAATATCATATACAGTCATATACAAATAAAAGGTACGCAGTCTCATATTTGAATGTTTTATGTGGTTATCATTAGTTTTTTCTTTCTAGTTGATGTTTTTTAATTATGGTATTTGAAAATTTAGGAAAATATGAATTTGGTTGGTCTGGACTCATTTCCGTCTACCCCCGGAAAAACGGAATAGTAAAATTTGATCGGAGCCTATTCCGATCCTTCCAAAAAGGAAAACAGTGGCGCAATAATGATCGGAGCCTATCACGATCCTCCCAAAAAAGAAAATAGTGGCACAGTAATGATCGGAGCCTAACCCGATCCTCCTGTATGGGAAACAGTGGTGCAGTAATGATCGGAGCCTAACCCGATCCTCCCATAAAGGGAAACAGTGGCACAATAATGATCGGAGCTTATCTCGATTCTCCCATAAAGAGAAATAGTGGCGCAGTAATGATCGGAACCTATCATGATCCTCCCGTATGGGAAACAGTAGCGTAGTAATGATCGGAGTCTATCCCGATCCTCCGTATGGGAAATAGTGGCGTAGTAATGATCAGAGCCTATCCCGATCCTCCCAAAATAGGAAACAGTAGCTCAGTTACGTCCAACCATCAAAATTCATATGAACCCTATTTTTTTCCAAAATAGTGTGTATCAATTTCTGTATTAATTATCAATTTCAGTATTAATTGGTGATTTCAGTAAATTCAGGTTAGTATATAGATTGGTGATAATGATTAAAATTCAGTGTATAGTAACAATAATAGTAATATTGAATAACAATATAACAGTATAGTAGTTAATTATTTGTCACCAATCATATACAGTAACAGGTTGCATTTATACGGTGTCTTGTTATATTTCATATCAGTGTTATCTTCCTTTTCTTTTCAGTATATAAATAAAAAATGAACTAAAACTTATAAAATAGCCTTTTGAATTATATACATATCTTTGTAATATATAAGCATATGAACTCCATCAGAAAATAATCATATTTGATATTATAAGAATATGCACGTGAATTTAGATAAAAATAATAATTAAATGTATACAAATTTAAAGTACCAATCAGTATAGTTTAACTTCTTATTCAAGACATAAAATGATAATAATAAAATTTAGAATTTAATAATTTATGTCATATAGTTTCACATAGATAGGGTTAAAATAAGGTAGAACTAAAATGGATTAATGGTCTTTTTGAAATAAAATGATCAATTTCACCGGTCATTGAGGGAAATATGAAGTATAACATATTGTTATATTATCTTACTGTTGTGTCTCTGACCTACCATGCACAGGTGTTAGGAGGCATGTATAAAATTTACAACTATCATAATCTTTCTAAATATACTTCTTAGTTCTTACTTTAGTAAGCACAGAAGACTATTATTTGTACTTTACTTGATTAGAATAAAGAACAACGGTTTTTCTTGATGGAAGCAGGGTTGCAAGATTACTATTCTTTTCCTTTAAATGAAATTTGATAAGTTTAGTGTGGGACTATTTGGACCATACTATTCCTTCTTCAATTGGTGCAAACAAAGTCTGGTCAAAATGGAAAAATGCTGAAAACTCTTAAGAACATATGAACAAGTTCAGTTTTCAAATAAAAGTAATTTGGTCTTTATAGCAGTTAGCCAAACTTTTCAACATGTAGAAGTATAAAGAGATAGTATATTAAGAATTCCATGTTAACCTTCTAAGAAAGAGTAGCAAGACTACATATATTCAGTATGGAGATTTTTCCGTCATGTCATATGACCTTAATGTTTATTTTTATAGTGTAAAGTTCATGAACTTGGAGGAAGTTATGCTTTTATGTTTTTATTCCTTTTAAATAACTGTTGATACAAAAATTCATTTGAACTTGAATCAGAAATTTTGAATTTCCTTGAACCTAGATGAAACTAATCAAAATCATGGTGCAAATTGACATACTGGGAATAACTCTAAGCAATTTTAATGAGAGGGTCTAAGAGTTATAAATGAAAATTGACAAATTGGTTTTATATGTATTTTTGCACACCAAGTGCACAAATACCAATTAGTAAAAGAAATAACACTTGAGTTCACATCATACATACACACTTGGCAAGGTGTGTGTGTGTGTGTGTGTGTAGGAAACAACCCTGAAGCACTCATGTTCATACATTGGATTCATATTGTTGTTGCTTGCTGTATCTAGACTAAGTTTTCATGCCACCTGGTCTATTGTATTTTTGCATGCAGTAGCTTCATTTGAAAATTTCCGTGTTCATGTTTAACATGATTAGCTATGTGTGAAACTTTAAGATAGGCAATAATTAATTTTAAAGGTCAAAACTTATGTTTATGTTTAAGCTAGCTCAACGTGTTTGACTTAATATACATAGCAGTTGTGACAAGCTAATCCACAAAAAATAATATTTACCCGAAGGATTAATTTTAGAGATGAGAATGTACAGTACTTGGTCTAGGCTATTCAATTTTTTTGAATTTAAAACTATAACGTTTTTTTCCTCCTATTTTATTTTTTTATTTTTATTTTTGTTCCAAGACTATCGGCCAATATTCTAAAAAATTGCATAGGGATGGTTCTTTTCTTTATTTCCCAAACAACAGGTTGATATCTTACTGGTAAAAATATTCACATTTATTTTTAAGGTGAATGAGATTCTTGGTTGCTCATCGATGTCATTGTAGACGAATATATCTAACTGATTTTCTACTTTATGAAGATTGTTTTAAGTTTTAAATATTTTTTTTTCAGTATTTTTCGAGCATATTTGGCTCCGAACAATTTTAATAGATATCAAACTCATTTATTTTGTAAAGCAAGGCAACTATAGCATAGGAAATAAATAGAATTGTTTCTCTTATATTTATAAGATTATGCCAAAAAAATAAGTAAGATATCAGGACAATAATTATTCCAGAAAAATCATAAAAATTGCGAGCTTGTACGAAGAATCAAGATATCACCTTTTTCAGCTGTTGATAATGGTCAAAACATTGTTGCAGTTTATTTGTTCTGAAGTTAGTACCATATTAAAATTTATGAGATGAATTTAAAAAAAGCTTAGCATGCTATGACATATTGTGTATAAAACAATTATATAAATAGTATCTATCCATAAGTTTATAGTTTAATTTAACAAAACAAGAATTATAAAAATAAGTATAGCTAATAGCATGTCAGTGAGTCAAAAGAGCTCACCTTGGTCCTGATCCAAATTGGAGGCTTGAAAAATCTCCAGGTCTCTCTTTGGCTGAAATTTTTCTCTCTTTTTTTTTATTCATTTTTTTTCTCACGTACGTTCTTTCAGTTTCTTTTTCTCTCCTTGCATGTGAGAAGTGAGGAGATATTTAGTTTCTTATTTAATTAAAGAAATTTACATATTTAAAAATATGATCCTATTAGCTAAGAAATCTAAATAACTAATTTTTTTGGATAAGAGCCAATCTATAAAATAGGTTTCTATTTAAACTCATCATCTATTTAAATTTTTATTTTATCATATATGAATCATATTAGAATCTCCTTTTTTTTGTTAAATAAATCAGATTAATCCTTATCAGATTATTAGATAAGAATCAATCTAAAATCTATTTATTTATCTATTTAGTAGTTGGGATCCTATTCCACTCTTTTTTTATTTCTATTTATCTTTTGATTTTTTTAATATTATTTCTTTTAAAATTAGTTAAGATAAAATATCATGCTAAAAAAAAAAGGTAAGTGTTACACGTATTTTAAACCTTCTAGAATTTATAAATAGGTCATGCCCTTACAACAGAATTGCATTAAAATTTCATCCCATTCATACAACATATAATATAGTTTTAAATTTGGTTCATTCAGGCAATTGAATTACTACTTCCTTATAATTATAATGTGATCGTTATATCTTTGGAGACCGATACCCATGGAGTTCCAGAAACCTATCTAGTGGAGGGCGAATTAGTCTTAAGGATATAGCATTGAACGCTAGACTCAATATTATATTCTTACAGTTTCCATAAATATCCTTTTAACTCTTTCATTTACATAGTTTATTAATTTATTCGCTTTTTTCTAAGCTACATTCAGTTTTATTTTATTCTATATGTTCGGACTTTCAATATCTGGTTTTTCCAACTTAATAGTAATAACAGTATTTATTCTATTCAAAAGTCCCCAACAACATTTAGAATTGACCCTTGATTGAGTCACCAGTCCAAACATACTTCATCCAAATTATTATTATTATTATTTTTCCAATATGGGATATTCAACTTCTTGTATTGCTCATGCCAACACTTGAAATTGAACATTTGTCAAATATACTCCTAAAATACAATTAGTCCACTCTTGAATCGTAGTTTTCCTTTATTGTAAGCTTTTTACATGTTCAAATAAAATTAATATATAATAGTACAACTAAACATGCAACTCTCGGCTAATATTGTTGCAAAATTTTCTTGCACAATGTTGCATATAAAGTTGGGGAAAATACCCACTAATCATTCTTTTTATTTTGATGTTTCTCACCTAATTAGCATGTTACTGCTTCAAGTTTTAACAGGCCCTGCAAAATTGAAATATAGCACAATTAAAATAATAATAATAGGGAAATACCTCCCACTATCTATATTTACCGTTGAGTAGCTTTGTACAATTATCATCTAATTGTCTAATTAATTTTATTAAATAACTATATAATCAAATTTTGAAAGAAAAAATACATGCGACAAATTTGAAATTTCAAATGTGGCTCTGTAATTTTGATGATAATTAATCCGTAACATGACTGCTATGATTTTATAGCGGGAAAAAAAAAAATCACTGCTATGTATATATCCGTACTTTTCTATGTTTAATATTTTATTCAATTAATATTGGATCATCATTTATTAATAAATTATGTCTAATTTATAGAGTTAAATTTTACCAACTTTACTTAAATTTCTTGCTTTTAACAATTTTAAAGAAATTCTTTTAAGCTTTATTTCTCAAATCCTTTTTCTTTTGATTTTTTAGTTAGCCGGGTTGGTCCATGCATGTGCTACTAACTCATGATTAGAATTAGGATTAGTTAGTGACTCTTGAATGGATGCAATTACCTTGATTTAATCAGAATCCAAGATCTAATTGGATTTCTTTAGAAGCTTTTATTTGGACTTTGGGTTATAAATATATGTTGTTTGTAACCCCAATGACATTTATATAGAATTGACATGGTATTAAGAGTGAAGATTTGATTGATTGGCTATTCATAGACGTAGGAGTTATTTCAAACCAAGTTAAATCTTTTTATTCTCTAGTGTAATCTCTTTTTCATGTGTATTCATTATTTAATCCTAATTATAATTTATTCTCATATGCACCGTGCTAAAAGTAATATCAAATCTTGTAGTTCCAACAATATATCGGATCACAATTTATTTAATCATCCTTTCATTATGAAGCTTTATTTTGAAACTGAATGTTTGAATAGTAGCCAAACTTTAATAACAGCCTTTCATTATTGTAGAGTGCAATCGGGGACGGCCCAAGACATTTGAACTAGAAGGGCAGAGTTATTGGAGGTCAAGCTATCCGAATAACTTGTCGACGTGCAGGGAGCAAAGTGCCATTGCAAGTGCAGGAGTGAAGCCCCTAGTTTTAAAATTATCATTTTTTTTTTGTTGTATAACTCACAAATAAATTTATAGTATTACAATACTAATATACATGTTTCTATTATATAATTTTTATGTAAATTTAAGGCATTACAACATCATATTCAAATATTTTTTAATTGATTTTTGGAGTTTAAAATAGAAAAATAATATATTTTACTCAGACCAAAAAATGAGATATTATCTTTACTCAATCATTGAGTCATTCATCTCTCATAACGATTTTCATAATTGAAAACTAAAAATTTAGGGGGATAGAATTATAAAATTGAGGATCTTGGAAGATGAATCTTAAAAGTTTTCAAAAATTAAAACATTATAGGTTTTGAAAACAAAAATTTGAGGGAGGGCAACTGGCCCCTCAACCCTATGTGAGTCCGCCCTTGATTGCAATATAATTCAAACTTAGTATCAAATTGGCCCATACCTTGCACACTGTCGTGAGCAACCGTAATGGTTTTCTTTTTTTTTTAGAAAAAAAACATTAAGTCCCATTCTGTTCTATAATAAGGAAGGAAATAAAACAGAAAGTCGTCACAAGATGCATCCACATGAC
This sequence comes from Dracaena cambodiana, assembly GCA_036321105.1. Classification (NCBI taxonomy): domain Eukaryota; kingdom Viridiplantae; phylum Streptophyta; class Magnoliopsida; order Asparagales; family Asparagaceae; genus Dracaena; species Dracaena cambodiana. The sequence goes on from JAYEPQ010000019.1 coordinate 22,469,059, forward strand.
CAAATTGAAACAAAGTCTTCAAGAAGAACACAGTATTATAAAGCAGATAGTTAATTACAGTGAGATTTCTTGTATTATAAAGATAGTGTAATTTATTATCCTTTAACTTTAAATTTTTCAGTTTAGCTTATGGATTTCTAACAGTGTTAGTTAAAAATTTATTATTCATAGTTATGTTTAAATTGAATTGCACTTTTTTTTTTTATGAAAATCCCAAAATAACATTTTCTCCCTTAGTTTAGGGTGAACGTTTAAGTGAGGGAGAATAGTGCATTTTGGTAATTTTATAAAAATGTGCAATTCAATTTAATAAGGGATGAGAATAACAAACTGTTGGCTAATACTATTAGAAGTCTAGTGACTAAACTGAGAGTTTTAAAGTTTTAAAGTTAATAAGTTGCAATGTCTCTATAATACTGGGGTTCTCACTGCAATTAACTCTAAAGTGAACTCCCAGCAAGAAACTGTGGTGTCGATACCTTCATCCCCAAAAATATCTAGAATACAATGATGAAAATCCCCCTGGTTACATAGCATCTGCCCCATCAAATGATATAGGTCCCTCCTCCTCCTCCTCCTCCTATCATGATCCCCGCTTGTGTGATGCCTCATGTTAGTGGTTCTTCGAACTCTGCAAATAATAATTAGGAATGAGAATTGTGGGTTCAAGGTTAACTTTTGGCCCACAGTATTTAAGTTTTAAATTAAATTTTAATTAATTCAAATTTCGAATAGAACAGACTATAAATTAGCCCTTAAATCTGCTCATTCTCACTTTTGTACGTGATTAATGGGCCTGAAGAGAGATATAATGAAAAATCTAATGCACTTACAAGGATATGATTATCTTGTCCTTCTATCCTAAAGTAACATCTTTGTGGTACTTTCAAATCTCCCAGCAAACTGCGGCTACCTCTGTCAATGGAGCACAGAGAGGATTGCCTCACCGTTATCTTTGTGAGTTTCCAACGGAGCACACCATTTTTTCTAGTGAACCCACTTCTCAAATTTCAGCCTGACTAAAAATTTCATTCTCTAGTAGGCCCACTAGGAAAATTAGTGTGCTCCTTTGGAAACTCCCTTATCTTTCAAGAAAAACAATCTGCCGCGACCTAAACATTCCATAGTTTCTACATATCGTTTCAAACTAATATTTCTCCGAACCTTCATCCCCGTGGCATGGTTATCAGAGGCTCTGGAATTTGTAATGCACTTGTAATAATGTCCCAAGCTTCTACGATCTTGTGCTTGGCATACATAGCCCAGGGCTAAGAGATGTTGATGGGCTAGCTGAGTTTTATCTAGACAAAGAGAAACTCTAATGAACTAGCCACACGAAGACCTTGATCTTGCCGGATGCCTCCCCTTTCAAATCATCATCTATGTCATTCATTAGCATAGGTCGGTTCGGTTCAATTTTAGAGAAAAAAAACTCCTATCAAAAACCAAACTGACTAGTAGAACCGAAACCGACCGAACTTCTAAAAAAACCGAAACCGAATTTTCTGTTCGGCTCGGTTTGGTCGGTTTTCGATTATTTGGGTTTGAAATTAAATATGTGATAAACACTTATATTGTATTTTATAGGAAAGATATAATTTTTCTTTCTATTTTTTTCTTTTTTTGTCTATTAAAATAACAATAACATGTTTTTTATCAAACATTTAAAAAAAAAAACATATTGAAAATAAATTAAAGAAAAACTATAATTGTAAAATTTCGGTTTTTTTCGGTCGGTTTCGATTGGAGCTAAAGCCACCGAAACCGGATCCGAAATCCGAAATTAATTTCGCTTTTTTACACCAAACCGAACCGAAAATCGAATAAACCGAACCGATCAGTTCGGTTCGATTTTTTCGGTTTTCTGCTCAGCCCGAATCATTTCTAACAGTTGGATCCGTCCCCATACCTTCACCCCTCCAACATTGGCAATAGCTGTTATGTTATTATGCACATGAAGAGACAGATCCGTGTAAATTTTGGTGCCTATCAGACCATTTAGACTCCTGTATTATCATGTAGTAAAGATGGGAAGTTACCTTCGATACATTCATGCATGAAAAATAGGTGAGAATAACTAGAAAGTTGAAATATAGCTTTAATAGATTTTTTTTTTTTTTTTTTTTCTTTTTTCCTTCGTCTTTTCTTTTTTGGTCAAGGCCTAGCAAGGCATTGCATAGTGTGAGACAGGCACGGTTAGCATTAGAATGACTTTTAGTCTACACGGTAAGCTTTACCTAGCATATTTATGATTTAAGGACAACACTATGAAATTATTGCCAGAACCTAAAAGCAGTAGGAATATTTCTGTATTAATCCAATCATTAAACTTGAGATCTGCCGTTATTTGGACTCGCATTTCACTTCTGTGATAGGTGTAAGTGACAGCCTAAGTATATAGATATATCTATGTCAAATTTCTATACAACAGATATAAGTTTATAGCTTCACTTTTATTTTTTAAAAGTTACAATTCCAGTTACTAATACATTTGATTGATAAAGAGATCTATCTCATCGAAACATAAAAAATAAAATTTGATGTCTAAATCAATTATCCTTAAAAGAACTAATCAATATTGAGCCCTTAATATATGAAATTTTAATTATAATTGACTTTTTGAATCACCATATTCCTTATTTGAGTTGAAATGATAATTCTGATCATAGAAGTTGATCATTAAAGATCAAGTATAGTCTATCCAAAATAGTCAATCATCAGCCATCTCACCAAACAGTTAATTTGTTGTTATATAGGAGTTGCCAAATCTTGATTAGGATCAAGAAAAAAATATCTAAACTTTTCATTATAGTTATTTGCTTATCATATTTTGATTGGTGATAATTTAAGATACCTAGTTAGTTTACTCCTATATCTCATTTATTAAACTTTAGAAACATTTACGACAAAAGTAATACATACTCGGAAAATATGAAGATTTAGTTTTGCAAATCCAAATTCCAACTGCAGCTATTATTGTTATAAAAATTTCAATCACAATAATTATATATAATTGTTGGGAAAATCCCCTAATAACTCATTCGTCTTATTGCGATGTTTCTCACATGAGAAACATGCAGTACTTCACGCCTTTAGCAATCCATCCAAAATTGAAATACAACACAAGTATAATAATAGTTAATTCCCAACGGTATCTTTCATTACCCTTCAGTAGGGTTTTTGCGTTAGTGTCAACTAATATCTAATTACATTTAAATATATGTCACAAATGTGGATTAATAATGATGACATTTTTAAGGAGAAAAAAAATCTATTCTAGAATAAATTTTGGATTGATCTTTATATAAAAATATTTGCTTTTCTAAGAAAAATTGATTTTATATATATATATATATATATATATATATATATATATATATATATATATATATATATATATATATATATATATATATATATATATATATATATATATATTGGTCATTGTGATTACTGTACCACTATCACCGAAAACACGGCACTATCGCACGTGAGCTCTGATACCCGTAAATCGGGTAATAAAGAATTCACTATTAAACGGGGATCCTTTGAGCCCATGGCTATAAAGCTGTCATTTGGGCAGAAAACCATAATAAAGGAAGATCTTCTTGCTGCCGAAGATGGCCTAGGAACTGGATTAACCAGAACTTAACTCCGTAATCGAAATTGTCGAACAAGGAGGAGAGCCCTCAAAGCCCGCGTTAAATGCGAGACTGAGACGGTGACAGAACGCGAGTCTACAATTTTACCTCGCGAACTGGCTTGCGTTAATCGCAAGACCAGTGAAAATCACGTTAAACGTGAACTAAGCTGTACGCCAGCGTGTGATGATAATTCTCCACGCGAGATTACTGCTTCTGGATTTAAAATAAGAAAAATTAACAACACTCGCATAAAATGTAAGGTTAACTTCATAACTGAGCCAGCGTGTGATAAAAACTCTCCACGCAAGGCTATCAGATTTCGACCAAAAACTGAGCTTAGTGTAAATCGTGAAACCAATAAAACTTGCATTAATCGCAAGGCTTGTTACGATCGCGTAAATCGCGACTCTCAGAATTGCGTAAACCGCAAGGTTACGCCAGAGTGTGATTTTCCACATGAGGCTAAGCAAAAATCAGAAGATGAATTTCTTCAGAAGCGCCAAGCCAGTGTTAAATGCGAGGCTAGCATAAAATGCGACGCTATATCTCAGCTTTGCGTAAATGCCTTAAAACGCGAAGCTAAGGCTTAGCTCCGCGTAAAACAGTCTGAATATAGAATCAAGGCTGATAATCAAATTACTGGACAACAATTCAATATCATTAGCCTGAGAAGCTTCAATAGGCCTCTGGACCCTCCCAACAACCAGGTGGGCCCCATGAATCTTCACTATCCAAGGTCACCGACCTTAGAGATTACTTGATAAAAAAAAAGTGTAACTCAAGCCCAACCACACTCATCTTGTCACTATGAGCAACTCATGACAGCGGTAACTGTCGTATTAAATAATTGTTGTTGCGGCAAGAAGAGAGTGTCTGTGTTTGACAAAATAACCGAGTTAGACCAAAACATTTCAAAAAGAATAAAAAAAGATCTCAGGGACAAAATCAAAGAAGAAGAATGGAAAGCGGTGACTTCAAATATGGTGGGCAAAGGTAAAAAGTCATGGAAAAGGAAAATGAGTCAGATGCAGATGATGAATAATCTCATCACTTCACACGGCTCAAATCAGATGTCGTCGCCCCTCGAAATTATAAGAAGCTTCTAAAAGGTTCTTGTGATGATGATAGTGATAACTCGGCTGTAGCCTCACCGCGCTCCTGTGCATCTTCCAGACAACAAAAATCAGTGTCGCACATGGTGGATAGGTCCGACGACATCGATCAAAGGTTGGAAACCCAAGAACAGATGATTCGAGACCAACAAAAAACTATCTATAATCTTAAGATAATACTTTTGAAAGTGGTCGAGAATACACAAAAGATAGTTGAAGATAAGGCAAAAACCTCTTCCTTGGAAACGCCACCAAAGAAAGACGAGGAGATACCGTTTAAAACAAACGAAGAATTTAAAGAAGAAAAGGATTATACGGTGCCTGAGGAGGATGATAAATATTCCTTCCATGATCCTCATGAAGAAAAGATTGAAAAACTACAAAACCAACTGGATGCCCTGCTGCACAAAAAAGAATTAAAAATTCTGGGGTTACAAGACCATACCCGCTCGAGTGGGATTTTGCTCCATACTTGAAAAAATATAAACCCCTCAAGTTGGAACCGTATGACGGGAAGGGGTCCTCGAGCCAGCACACTCAAGCAGGACATTTAATGGGGAATGATTCAGTAATGACCAAGGTATTTACAAGTACCCTGCGAGGGTCTCCTTTCACATGGTTTATGCAGCTGCCCCTGAGAACTATTAATACTTGGTACGATGTTGAAAAACACTTTCTAGCACATTTTTTTAATGATGATACCGAAATATCGATTCATTCCCTCCTTATAACAAAACAAGAAGAACAAGAAACAGTGAAAGATTTTATAAAACGCTTCCGAGAAAAATCCGTGCATTTTAGATATGGAATGACCAAGGAGACCCCAGTGGAGACCTGTAGGCATAACTTTAAGACTAGCGTACTGTTAAAAATGGGAACCGTAGAGTCCAAGACCTGGAAAGATTTGCTCAAGTAAGGAGAGCAAGTGGAGGATCTGATCCGTCGAATTGAAGAATCTCGTAGTACAAAAAATTTTGGAAATAATAGACTATACCCACAAAATTATAAGAACAAAGGGAAGGCCGCAATGATATCTGATGTCACTTCAAAACAAGCAAATTCTCCAAATCCAAGGTCTCAAAATCCGAAATGCGCATGTCAAAATAGGCCCTGACAGCAGAGGACTTATACTTTTAAAACGGAGCAAACACCCACTATGTTCCATCTCCTCCTCAGGAAGGGTATGTTAAAATTTTCGGAAAATCGAAAGTCAGAAGATGCGGAGAAAACTAATGAGCCTAACTACTGCTTATATCACCGGAATGTCGGACACCCAACCAAGGACTGTTATCCTCTCAAGAATAGAATTTAGGTATTAATAGAGCCTAGAGTTCTAACACTAAAAGAAGAACAGAAGAAGGTTATCGCCAATATGGCGACTCTGGTAGTGGAAACTAATGAATTCCCCGCAGGAGTAACTCCAATACTGTCAGGCAAACTTATTGTAAGGAATCATGACCTGCATGAGATGGTGCAAAAGGGCTTACTCATGTGACAACACAAAGATGTGAAGTCATGTGGGTTCATCCCGATCTTCTGCAGGACGAACAATGGATCTCATCTAATGTCCAAAGAAGGAAGCCGACTAGCAACACTATCTCTGTAAAAATTAAAGAAGAATATATAATTGCTAACGCACTTACGGACTCAGAAGAGGAGGCCATAATAATGGCCACTCACCAAGATGAGGCAGGTCCTTTTGGTACTCGATCCGGCAAGCCTTATCTTAAAGATATTCAAGAGTAGGCCCTAGCAAAGAAGTATATGCAGAGCCTGCGAAACAGAAGGGACTTCGTTTTCAGAAAGGTGCGAAGAAGAATGATGAAGCAAAAGAGGCCCCATTCAAATTTGACATCATAACTTAGTTGGCAAATATCCCGGCTCGTGTTACATTATACGAGCTGCTGCGATTATCTAAGCCGACTCAAGAAGCACTCAGGGAAGCTTTAGCGGACTCCGAATCTTTTCTATTGCAAATCGTTGAACCATCCAACGAGGAAAAGGATTCTTGCCCTCACTGTTACCAAGTGAAGAGGCAAATTCCGCAAATAACTTTCTCGCCAGAAAAATGCAGGTGAGAAATATAAAGTATAATAGATATTTATATTACACCGGATATGTTGGATCCACCAGGGTAGATCGTATTCAAATTGACCCAGGATCTGCATTAAGCATCATTCCAAGAAGGTTGATGCAATTATTGGAAATCTCGGCGCATCGTCTCACGTCGACAAATACCACAATATATGGATTCAATGCCAATAACAGTTGTCCCCTTGGTAAGATTCGAATCCAATGTCAGATTGAAGATCTGAAAATAGAGGTTACGTGTTACGTCATCGATGCAGATACGTCCTATAACATTCTCTTAGGGCGAATGGATCCATACCTATATGATAGTCCCGTCAACTCTCCATCAGTGTGTGAAATATTGTGATGAGTAAGGAGAAGTTCGGATTTTAATTGCGGATAAACAACCATTTAAAGGTTTGGAAAATTATTTCACAGATGCAATGCTATATAAGCCTGCCCATGACATTTCCAAAGAATTTGAGGAACCCGGTGACAGCGGCAATGAAGCAGATAATGAACATGAGTCCTCAGGAGAAGATGGGGGTGATTATGAGATAAACTTTAATATAGATTTTAATGGAATTAATGTAACTGAGGCTGCTAGTGATGAAGACGAATGGATCATCAATGAAAACATAAAGTTAGTTTATGAGTCTGCTATTGCTACAGAGTCTGAACTTTCTTGTACTTCTACTGAGGCAGATGGCTTGTCCGAATTTGAAGTTCTGGCGGCATATCATTTGCCAATCAAGTCATCCCTCCTCTCTCGGTTCGAAATAACGAAAGGGCGATATAACTTCTTTGAAGTACCTTCTCGACGGTACCTCAGAAACCTATTATCTTCGGTAAAGTGGTTGCATCACCAAACCAAAGACAAGATAGCGAGAGCGATGAACAAACATCACCTCAATTTCACTTGTATGAACAAAAATCCTAGCAAATAATGGAGAAAATGAGTTATAATTTTGTCCAAAAGTCGGGATTGAATTCTGGGAAAGGTCGGTGAAATCTCTTACCCTCTTTTAGACCAAGAGGGAAAATCCCGGATTATTATAACAAGACTCGAAGAGGGTTAGGATATGTATCCACTCCCTCTACATAGCTAAATAAGCCGGAAGAAACTTCTTCAACCGAAGAGATGTATATCCACAAGAACACGATTCCGAACTAAGTACCGGTGCCTTGTTCCAGTCATTAGTCGCCAATATGGTTTCGGCAGTGCCTGAGAGCGACGAGGAATCAATTAACATTCAAGATGAGTCTTGGACTAGACACATGGATACTCTCTGGGATATCCATTTTGAACAATGCGACCCACCTACAAAAGATAAGATGATGCAAGTTACCATGGGAATTGAAGAAAATCCAAAATCCATTTTTATAAGCGAAACACTAACTCCCACAGAGAAGGAGGAGTTTGTATCCCTTATTAGGGATTACATAGATGTGTTCGCATGGAGTTATGAAGATATGCCTGGGCTTGATCCCCAAGTTGCTATGCATCGTTTGAATATTAGAGTAGACGCCAAGCCAGTTAAAGAGCAGTAAAGGCGCTTTCAACCAAAGCTAATGGAGGCCATAGTTGCCGAAGTTAATAAGCTCATAAAATCAGGATTCATTCGAGAAAAACAACATCCTGATTGGGTGGTAAATATAGTGTCGGTCCACAAGAAGAATGACAAAATCCGGATATGCATTGACTTTCGGGATCTAAACGCCGCCTGTCCCAAGGATGAATTTCCCCTTCCGATCACTGATGTAATGATAAACAATACATGCGGCTATGAGAGGATGTTTTTTATGGATGACTTTTCTGGTTATAACCAGATCAAGATATACCCAGATGATGAAAAGTACACGGCTTTCAGAACACTACTGGAGGTATACTGTTATACAGTGATGCCCTTCGGACTTAAGAATGCCGGAGCCACTTATCAGCGTGCAATGAGCGTCATATTTAAAGAACACCTACGTAAAATCATGGAGTGTTATGTGAACGATCTTACTGTCAAAAATAAGAATAAAGAGGATCATTTTCAGGACTTAAGGACAGTCTTCAATCTTATGTGAAGATATCACCTAAAGATGAATCCTACTAAATCCTTCATGTGGGTATCCAGTGAAAAATTCCTTGGATTTGTGGTTACGTCAAAGGGAATTTTTCTTGATCCTGACAAAGTGAAGGCGATTAAAGAAATGCCGCCGTTCCGGAATCTTAAAGAGTTAAGGGGGTTATAAGGATGCCTTATATTTGCCGCTTTATTTCTAATTTATCATGGTGATGTCAACCATTTGCGGCACTCATGAAGAATGGGGTTTCTTTCATATAGGACGAAACATGTCAGCAAGCATTTGATGACTTTAAAGAATATCTTACGAAACCTCCTGTTCTCTTGGCCCCCCGTCCCAGGAAGACCATTTCTTGTATATGTAAGGGCCATGGATCATGCATTAGGTTTGTTGCTTGCTCAACATAATGAGTATGGTCATGAACACGCTCTTTATTATCTGAGTCGAATAATGATGGGAGCAGAATATTGGTATACTCCAATTGAAAAGGAATGTTTAGCCCTAGTGTTAGCTATCCAGAAAATGCGTCACTGTCTCTCTGGGCAGACAATTCATGTCATATCTCGGGTTAATCCACTAAAAATCCTCATGACAAAACCGGAGTCATTAAACGGCAGGTTAGCAAAATGGGCATTTCTATTATCGTCGTATGACATCCACTTTGTTCCCAGAAAGCCATGAAGGGACAAGCGTTTGTCGACTTTCTCGTAGATCACTCGATCTTGATAAATTCCAAGTTAGCAGAGAATATTTTTGATCAGTCGTCAAAAGTCAATACAGTTACCAAACAACGACCATGACAAATATTCTATGATGGCGCTACAAGGCAGTCCGCTGCAAGAGTGGGGTGGTATTTATATCACCACACAAGCATATAATTCCTAATAGTTACTCTTTGACAAAGCCATGCACAAATAATGTGGCAGAATATAATGCGCTCATTATTGGCCTAAAAATGGCCTTTGCAACTGCGGGTGAATTGTTTAGAGGCATATGGAGACTCTAAACTCATTGTCAATCAAATGACGGGAGAGTATGAAGTCAAACATAAATCCCTCATCCCCTATCATCAACTAGCCATTGAATTGAAAATTTATTTTGAGCAATTCTACATTAATCATATATCATGACATGAGAATGTCTACGCAGACGCTCTCGTAGCCTTAGCTGCAACATTGGCAATTCCGCCAGGTTCGACTAGAGTATCACTATTAGAAGTAGAGAACTTCTCCATCCATATGCAATTCTTCAAACTAAAGAAGTTTGCCAAATAGGCCTAACTTTAGAACCCCACGATTAGCGATTTCAATTCGTGGATTACGCCTTGTATGGGATGCTGCCAGAGGATCCCAAAGAAGCCACTTCAATAAAGTAGAAGGCTAAAAAATTTTATTATGATCCCACACTTCAAACATTGTATAGAAAGTCGACTAACGGTCTCTTACTACGGTGCATCTCAAAAGAAGAGGCCGATGAGGTACTCAAAAAGACGCATAATGTTATATGCGGAGCTCATCAACCCGGTCCAAAACTTGGAGATCGTATAAGGAGGCTGGATACTACTGGCCAAAAATGATTACCAATGCAATGATATACACTAAACGTTACCTGCATGCCAAGTGCACGCTAACTTTATTCACCAACCTTCGAAATACTTACATACTACTGTCGCCAATTGGCCTTTTAAGGCATGGGAAATGGACATAATGGGGCCGATAACTCCCCTGTCATCAAGAGAATATCAGTTTATACTTGCAATAACCGATTATTTCTCAAAATGGACTGAAACTGTACCCATGAGAGAAGTAAAAACTACCGGTGTAATTAAGTTTATCAAACATCACGTGGTTTATCGCTTTGGTGTCTCTCGAAGGATTATTCATGATAATGGACCACAATTCAACAGCAAGGGGTTTTTACAATTTTGCAACAAATTCAGGATCAAATATATTGCTTCAATGCCATATAATACCGCGACTAATGGTCTGGCTGAAGCTCTTAATAAAACAATTATTAAGCTTCTTTGAAAATTCGTCTCCTTCAATAAGCGAGACTGGGATGAGAAATTAGGAGAGTGTTTGTGGGCTTACCGCACCACAGTCGCACTCTTACTAAAGCTACCCTTTTCTCCTTGGTATATGGGATCGAGGTCATCTTACTCCTAGAAATTCAGATACCATCACTAAGAGTAGCGGTAGCTGTAAAAATGACGACAGAAAAATAGCATCACAGAGACTGCAAAAATTAGAAGCGTTAGATGAAAAGCGTATCCAAACTCAACAATAGATTGAGTTATACCAGGCTCGAGTCTCACGAGCGTTCAACAAAAACGTCAAACAAAGAATCTTCAAGTAAGGGGATTTAGTTCTGGCCGTTAAGAGGCCAATGATCATGACCTATAAAACCAAGGAAAAATTTGAATCTAAGTGGGAAGGACCATTCGTAGTTGAGACGGTATACTCAAGTGCAGCTTATCACCTAATGCATCAAAACAGCGATAGAATGATGATGCCTATTAATGGCAAATTTCTGAAGAAATACTATATGTAAGTTTCAACTAACAAATAACTATCATGTTAAACTCTTAACTCTGACAGTAAGATTTAAATTACTACTATTCATTAAAACCTGTCATGTTAAACTCTTACCTCTGATAGTATGATTTTGATTATTACCATTTCTGTTCAAATTATGCGTGAGAGCACTTGGACTATCCTCCCCTAACAACCAGTCATGTGCAATTGGGCGCCACTATCGAAACTGATGATCTTGACCCGATCATCTTGGCGAGTGCAATTAAGCACCTCCGCCAAAACTGTGGGCATGTGCAATTAAGCACCTCTGTCGAAACCAATAATCCTAACCCGATCACCCTGGTGTCAGCAATCCAAGTTACGCAATCGAGCCTTGGACTGTTTTTACCTAAATTTCAAATTATCTACATCATCATTTGTTGCTCAAGAGAAATTTTGAAGTCAACAGATAGAAGAATCAAAGAGCTATTTTTATTCATAAATTGAAAAGAATATGGATAAAGTTACAAAAGAATAGAAGAATTCAAAATTTTGGATTTATTTATTTAATTACAGCAAAAGCAAAAAATAAAGGAAGATACAAGAGATCAAAATTCTCCTAGAAGTTTCAGCTTATTCTCCGTCTGGTCAATAACTTGCTACGAGTTTCTTCTACAGAGTGTAAAGCCCGACGATGCAAGTCATCGTCGTTGATAGCAATCTGTTGGGTCAACTGTTGATGGGCTTCTTCAATGGACCGACTTCTCACCATGCCCTTGTTCGCCATAAAAATTGCAAACGACGCTCTATTGAAGTTTTTTCAATAAAAGATTACAATCCAACGGTTTTTCGTTTACAGAAGATGAGAAAGATACATTTTCTCTTTGTTTAAAACTGGGTTTTGATGTAGCTATGGAGGACGATCCTCCTCTCCGTTGACACTCCGTACAATCTCTCTCAGTTGGCTAAAAGAAAAGGAAAGACTCTTGACTCTTGATCACAAGGGGTAATTTTTTTAGGAGAGTATGTCCCTCCTCTTCTCTTTCATTCTCTCGCCTTTTATAGAGGTTCTAGAGTAACTTCCCGTCTCATTTGCTTGACCGTTAGCTCCCACTAGTCGAGAAGTGCCGTCATATTTGTTAGGTGGTTGCTCCCATGACTGGAGTAATGTCGCTGCATTCGTTTGGCAGTTATCTCCACGATCTGAGGTGGCAACTCTCTTGTTCGGATCGGATGATTTTGTATTAAACCCCTACCCGGATGCTATGGGCAGTATCGCGAATCTCAGTTTTAGATTCGCGAACCTGTTCTGTCGTCTGGGTCGCGAACCTCAGTCTCTTAGGTTCGCGGATCTGCTGAGTTGCAGGCTTCCGACTCTGAATTTGCGGATCTGCTTTGTTTTCCAGAATTTTCACCGACAAAACCCCCTCCAAAGTTTTCAAAACTCTCATGATTTTTGACAAGTTTTGGAATTCTTTGGACATATCATTCTGTATTAGAATCTCCGTTTTTCATATCTCTGAGAGTACAATTCTGTATTGGAATTCTTCTTCGGTTGCCGGTAGCATGACTCTGTCGCCATATCTCGAACTCTCATCTTGAAAGGAACACGACCCTGTATTAGCACCGTAAATTTGCTGCTTTTGAAAGACAATGCGACTCTATATTAGCGCCACCTAATCTTCAATTCTTGAAATATACGACGCTGTGTTAGGGTCGCATATTTGCATTTTAGAGAAAAAGATGACTCTGTGTTAGGGTCGCAAACTTTTGCTTTAGAAAGAACACGACTCTGTATTAGAATCGCGAACATTCATTTTGGAGAAAAAAACGACTCTGTGTTAGGTCGCAAACTGTCTTTTCGGAAGGAATGCGACTCTGCATTAGGGGCGCGAACTTTCACTTTTTGGAGGAGAAAACGACTCTATGTTAGGGTCGCAAACTGTCTTTTCGGAAGGAACACGACTCTGTATTAGGGGCACGAACTTTCAAAATTTGGTTGCAGAAAACGACTCTGTGTTAGGGTCGCAAAATGTCTTTTCGGAAGGAACGCGACTCTGCATTAGGGGCGCGAACTTTCACTTTTTCATTACAGAAAATGACTCTGTGTTAGAGTCGCAAACTGTCTTTTCGGAAGAAACGCGACTCTGCATTAGGGGCGCGAACTTTCACTTTTTGGTTGCAGAAAATGACTCTTAGGGTCGTAAACTGTAACTTTTTGGAGGATCGCGACTCTGTATTAGGGACGCGAGCTTTCGTTTTGGAGAAGAAAGCGACTCTGTGTTAGGGTCGCAAAATGGAATTTCTGAAGGATCGCGACTCTGTATTAGGGACGCGAGCTTTCACTTTGGAGAAGAAAGCGACTCTGTGTTAGGGTCACTAACGGAAATTTTTGAAGGATCGCGACTCTGTATTAGGGACACGAGCTTTCACTTTTTGGTTGCGGAAAGGCCGGAAGGCGGTTGCTTTTTACGGCGTAAGAATTGAGACGTTCTTTGAGCCGCATTAAATGTAATGGTACCCATGAGATTCGGGCCAAACATCACGTCTATCCAGAGATCTCGGTCGTCAAATCATCTGCTATATAATCTCCACTTTATGAGAGAGGCTACTCTTATCTCAAGAGATTTGAAATCCGAGTTTTTCTTTAGAGTTTCTCAGACTTCTCGTCTTCAACCTCCTATAGCTTTAGATTCTCTGTGTGAAGGATTCTCTAATCTGCAAAAGATGCCGAAGAAAGCTTCTTCCTCTGATGCGGCTGCCAGTGGTCATCAGAATCCTCAAGCAACCTCTAGTTCAATAGTGGTTCGGCAGGAGCCCTTAATTGGAGGTAATAATAAAAATAAATTTCGAAAGACAATCCCTTTTTCAGAGATTTTCTTATCTTGAATCTGGATGTCTTTTGCAGTCGATTATGCCTTGAATCTTTGGCCTAAGGATCATTATTTCGGATACTCGGATGGCTATGATGGGAAGAAAGAGTTCAGATTTGGTCATATCTTTCCACATTGTACAGTATCAGAGTCAAGAGAGAGAAGGCAAAATTCTCCATCCTTCTCGCTCAACATTACGAGAACTGATAACTAATGCACCTTTCGAAGGAGATGATCGGTCTCCGCTATGCAAATCCGCCTTTTTGTTGGGGGACCATGTTTCAGTGCCCGATAGCGGTTTGGAAGATGAAGATTACAAGTGGCTTCGTCAAGTTGAAGGTCGCTACTTGTTTCTCCCTAATATGGAGAGGTCTTATCCGTTCTTATTCTTTCAATCCTTTTCCGTGCCCAGACAAATGGACTGGCACATAAACAGGCAGCAAGACAACATCATATTGGGGGTTTCAATACTCAAGGTGTTTTTCCTCGTAGTACTGGAAAATACTTTTGTGGATTGCTTCCGGGACTGCTTAAACATGACCTCCCTAGATGCGAGATTCCCATAATCACACAGACTTTCCTGCACCGATTCACCAATGCACAAGGGGAGTTTCCTATTCAGGATTTTCGTCCCCCTGGATGGGTTCACTGCTCTTCAAAAGAAGAGTGTGCAGTCTTGACTGACTTTCTCCTGAATACTTTCAGAGATCAGCTTCATTACGCAGGGCTACATCGTGCTATCAGGGCGGTTCAGCACAGCATTCCCGCTAGCAGATTCTATTTTTTTGCTTTATTGAAACTGTACAATTCTGATACTTATACAATCTTCTGCCCTCGAGGTGAATTGGATTTCACTCTTCACGAGATGTATGAAGTTTCGGGTTGGCCTATGGGAGACATCCCATATGAAGAGTACGTCCCAACTGGGGAAGAACTCCATCTGCTGAAGACCCGAGACCCTTTGATCTATAGTACTTACTGGGAGTTGCTCTGTCATTATCATATTTGCACCCATACATCCGGCACCCGCAGTTTGAAGCCAAAGAAGTGGCTACAATATCTTCTGCCTAATTTTTCTAAGAGTAATCCAAACTTTACTCGCCTTCCTCCAGTTTCTGAAAAGGAAGTTGAGAAAAGAATCGCCAGCTTCGGGACGGATGCTTATGTCGCTGAATCTGACGAGGACGTCTTCAAGACTGGAACGTTCTTTGAAAGTTTCCATTATCAGGCTCTCCAGCCTTTATCTGATCCTGCCTTCTTGGCGGGCTATTTGATGATATGGCTGAAGAAGTGTGTTATTCTTTCGCAGGAAAACATACCCATTAGGGCTGTATACCCAACCGTCCTACTTTGGTAGGCGGCTCAGTTTGTTGCCCACGATGGTTTGCAGCATCAAAAGCGGACTAAGGAGGTTATCTGATAAATTCTGCAATGTGAAGAAGGAGCAGAGGAAGAGGGGAGATCCAGTCATAAAAACTCCTAATCCGCATATAGAACTCCCTTACACTTATTTGATGGCTTGGTTAGTTCTACATTGCCCCACTTTGATGAGTCCTGCTGATTCGCAGATAAACTTAAGTGCTCCCAAAGTACAGCACTATGAGATGTCGCAATGGAGAGGGGGCTACATGGCCGCGATCCGCAAGACCCTCCATCATTTCTCAACTTTTGAGTTATTCAGATGTTTTCCGTACTTTCCAAATGCTGGGTACGGGGAGGAATTCGCGGATACTGCTGGTGCCGATAAATTTACTATTTTGTCATCAGGATGCTTCTGGTGGCTGATAAATATCCGCCCAGGACATCTGGTTCTTCGTTTGGGGAACCATTGTTGCATAGAGCCTTACTACCTGAGTCGTTTCGCTCGACAGTTCGGGTATGATCAGCTTTATGTTGGTAATCCCAATAGAGAGATAAGTTTTGTTGGGAATGCTCTTGAGGGAGCTCGAGCTTGGTTTCACTTCGTCGCAGGTGGAACTCAGGCCAAATTTGATCTTCCGCTCAAGACCCCAAATTCGAGTATGAGCTTCTGTTTTTGTTAGTGGTTTGCGGTTTTAAAGATTTTTAGTCCGGAACCATAAATCTTTATTAATGAACTTCCGATTACAGACAAACTTTGGTTCATGGTTTGCGTCGAACTACCCAAATCAAATTACAACTGGTGTTCCGCAATTTTGCTAAGAATAATATTTCTTCAGGAACTTGCCATTGATCGGCATCATGATCTTGTCACCGTTCGGCTTTGTCAACCGATACGTGCCGTTGGAGTAGACCGTATCAATGACAAAGTGTCCCTCCCACTTCGGCTGGAACTTCCCTCTAGGCTTCTAGCTAGTTATGATCGGCCTTCTGACTGACAGGACTAGATCACCTTTTTTGAAAGTTCTTCGCTTAGCTTTTTTGTTAAAAGTTCTGGAGATCCGCGCCTGGTATAATTCAATACTCTGTTGAGCTTCTAAGCGCTTATCATCCAAAGCCTCTAATTCTTGGAGTTTTTGTTAATGTCTTTCTTCATGCATCATTCTAGTTATTAATGCAACTCGTAATGATGGGATTTGGATTTCCAAAGGCAAGACTGCTTCTGACCCATATACCAAAGAAAAGGGCATGGCATTGGTGGGGGTTCGGACTGTGGTGCGATACGCCCACAGGCATTCTCCGAGTTTCTTGTCCCAGTCCCTTTGATTGGATGACACAAACTTTTTAAGAAGTTTTACAATGGTCTTATTGAAAACTTCTGCTAGACCATTAGCTGCAGGGTAATATGGCGATGAAGC
Organism: Dracaena cambodiana; assembly: GCA_036321105.1. NCBI lineage: Eukaryota > Viridiplantae > Streptophyta > Magnoliopsida > Asparagales > Asparagaceae > Dracaena > Dracaena cambodiana. Next base: position 22,486,121 of record JAYEPQ010000019.1, read on the forward strand.
TATGTTCTCGATCCTGTACTTGTTGCAGAATCTAGAATATATATGGCTTACAAACTGAGACCCATTATCATGAATGATCTTTCTGGGCACTCCGAAGCAGTAAAGCACATGGTGCTTGATGAATCTGATAATATCCAATGACTTTACTTCAACCAGGGAAACGACTTCGGTCCATTTTGAAAAGTAATCTGTTATAGCTAAAATGAACCGATGTCCTCTCGTTGATGGCGGGAAAATTGGCCCAACATTGTCCATACCCCATTGTTCAAACGGCCATGACGTAGTCGTTGGGTGAAGATACTCTGGACCTTGATGTATAAAATCTGCATGTATCTGGTAGGCCCTACACTTCTTGGCGTAGTCAACTGCTTCTGTCATCATGTTAGGCCAGTAATAACCCATCCTTCGAATTCTATCCCAGAGTTTCGGCCTTGGCTGGTGTGCTCCGCAGATGCCAGCATGAGATTCTTCGAGTACCTTTTGAGCTTCGCGGTTTGAGAGACAGCGAAGTAAAATTCCGTCGTAAGATTTCCTATACAATGTCTGGAGTTCTGCGTTGTAGTAGAACCGGACGGCCCTTCTCTGAATTGCCCTGGCTTCTTTAGGACCTTTGGGTAATATACCGTAAAGGACATAGTTTATATAAGGAAAACACCAATCCCTCGATTCTAGGCTTGATTCGAAAGCGTTAGCTTCGTCTTCCTGTGGTTTCTTCATTTCTTCTTTGAGCTCGTCCTTTGGACAAAATAATTCTTTGCTTGCTACCGTAATTTGCCTTCTAGCATGCTTGGGCAAGGCTAATGTAGCAGCCAAGGAAGCTAGCGAATCTGCATAACTATTTCGGTGGCGCTTTATGTGGCTGATATAGAAACCATCGAAACCATCGGCGATCTTGATCACCGCACGATAATACGGTAGGAGGTCTTCATATTTGACCTCGTACTCCCCTTTTACTTGATTCACAACAAGTTGAGAGTCTCCATATGCCTCCAAATATTTGACCCCTAATTGTTTGGCTATTTTTAAGCCAATTAGGAGGGCGTTATATTCCGCGATATTGTTGGAGCACGAGATTGTTAATGAGTAAGCTCGAAGAATGATGTTGTTGCGGGGTGAGACGAAAACAACTCCTACCCCCGCTGTCATCTTTCCCCTGGATCCCATTCGGGAGGCACCATCAAAGAAAAATTGCCATACACCTTTCGAGACTATATTTGCCTCGGAAAACTTTTGCGAGTCATCCTTATCTGGAATCAAGTCCCATTCTTCTAACTCTCCCGGGATTTGTTCGTATAACTTCGAGAATGCCGGGATTGGATGTTCGGCTAAGAAGTCAGCCACGGCCTGTCCTTTAATAGACTTTTGTGGGTCAAATCGCATATCATACCGTGATAACAAAATAGCCCAATTGGATAGTCTTGAGTTTAACGATCCGGGTTTAGTCATTAATATTCTCAAGGGGTTAACTCTCGATACAACGTGGATGGTTTGTCCAACCAAATAGTATCGCATCTTCTGTACTACGAACACTAAGGCTAAACATTCATTTTCCACTAGATTATACCGGTATTCCGCCCCGACCATCATTCTGCTGAGCTAATAAATTGCTTATTCGTGACCTGACTCATTCTTCCGAGCTAGCAAAGCTCCCAAAGAATGGTCCATAATCCTTACATATAGCAGGAAAGGTATTTCTGAGATTGGAGCTACAAACACTGGTGGTTTCATGAGATATTGTTTGACTTCTTCAAAAGCCTTTTGGCATGCGCCATTCCAAACAAATGACACTTCTTTCCTCATTAATCTGGTGAAGGGCTGACATTTACCAGACAAATTTGATATAAACCCGCGGATGTACGCCAGCCTGCCTTGCAACTCCCTTAACTCCTTGAGGTACGGGGGCGCGGCATATCTTGGATAGCCTTGACCTTATCGGGATCAAGATGCATTCCTTTTGACGTTACGATAAAACCGAGGAATTTTCCACTGGAAACCCCCAGGAAAGACTTAGTTGGATTCATCTTGAGCTGGTGATTCCTCATGAGGTCGAACACTGTCTTCAAATCCTTCAAGTGATCGTTTTTATTTCTGCTCTTAATTGCTAGGTCATCTACGTAGCATTCCACTGTTTTCCGGAGGTGCTCTTGGAAGATTGCGTTCATGGCGCGTTGATACGTAGCACCTGCGCTCTTTAGACCAAAGGGCATGACTGTATAGCAGTATACCCCAAGTGGTGTCCTGAAAGACGTATGCTTCTCATCATCTGGGTACATCTTTATTTAATTATACCCCGAGAATCCATCCATGAATGTCATACGCTCATACCCACAAGTATTATCTATCATAATATCCGTGATAGGTAACGAAAATTCGTCTTTAGGGCAAGCCTCATTCAAATCCCTAAAGTCTATGCAAACTCGGATTTTTCCATTTTTCTTGGTCATGGGAACTATATTCGCGACCCAATCAGGGTGTTGTTCCTTGCGAATAAACTCTGATTCAATCAACTTCTTGATTTCAGCTTCTATATATTCCATGATCTCTAGACGGAATCTTCATTGTTGTTGTTTTACTTGCTTAGCCTCTAGTCGGATTTTCAATTTGTGAACCGCCACACTTGGATCCAACCCTGGCATTTCCTCATAACTCCAAGCAAAAATATCAATGTATTCGCGAATGAGGGATATCAATTCTTTCCTTTCTTCCGATGATAGGTTCTCACTTATAAATATGGGTTTAGGATTCTTTTCATCTCTCACATTGATTTGGATCACTTTACTTTCGGTTGGGGGCTCACACTGTTCAAACTGGATCTCCCACTTCATATTAAGATGCTTGGCCCAAGGGTCGTCTCTTATCGGCGAGGTTTCCTTTAAGTCTTCGTCTTTTTGGATCGAGGAAGCCATGTTCGCGGACACTTCGCGGAAAATCATAAAAATACTGACATTTGAGTCCCAGCATGATGATTCTGACAAATGATCGTACTGTCTTTCTTCGGTTTTCTCACCTGAAGAACTTTCGGGAGTGGTGACATATCTCAATCCCCTGTCGGTTTTCTGGTAATAATCTAGCATTTTCCCTTCTGGGACAAAAGGTTGAAAGATTGTCCTTCTTCTTTTTCCGAAATTCAACCCCCTACCTTCGGCCAGATTATATCTCAATTTCTTTATAATCTACGAGAATTTTCATCGTAATGGAAGAACTCGGGTTTTCCCTGTTCTTCCTCAGAATTTAAGCATTTCTTTTTGTTCATGTAACTTGCTCTTCCAAATACTTTGGCCTTTTGGGTTCCGTTTTTGGAAGGGACCTCAAAAATGACATGCTTAGCACTTTCAACGTCATAACTTAATTCGTGTAAGGATGATCGGATAGGTGCTTGGAAGGAAGTCAGAGAATATATCTCATTTACACAGTCGCTGAATGCATCTGTGCTAGTACTTGAGGGATCAAAATCAACACCAGAAGAATAAACAAACTCTAAATTTTCATTTATCACTCATTCACCATCAGAGTGAACGGCTTTATTTACATCAAAGCCTTCGAGGCTTATCACAATGGGCTCACCGTCCCAAATTACATCTTCGAATTTCAAATTTTCGGATCCTGATTCTGTATCAGCCTCCTCGCCGCTATCAGAGTCATCTGGAACAGGCTGATCTGAAATACCAAATGCATCTTGATACAGCAACGCGTCAGTAAAGTAATTTTCAACTCCTTTAAAGAGTTGCTTTTCTGCGATCAGCGTTCTTATGTTCCCGTCTTTGTCCAAATATTTCATGCATTGGTGTAACGTGGAAGGCACAATGAGATTGCTATGGATCCAAAGTCTCCCCAATAGTAGATTGTATGATGTGTCTGCGTCTATCACGTAGCACGTGACTTCCATCTTCAGGTCGCCGATTTGGCACTTGAGTTTTATCTTACTCAACGGTCTACTACCGTTAGCATTGAATCCGAAAATAGTGGTATTAGTTACCGCTAATCTATTCATCGGCACTCCAAGATATCGTAGCATCCTTCGTGGCATGATGCTCAAGGCCGAGCCTGGATCAACTTGAATGCGATCAATCTCCGTAGAGCCTATGTATCCCTTATAATACAAAGGATGGTGATGCTTGTTACTCCTGACTTGCATATTCTCTGGAGAGAAAGCGACGTAGGGAACGGTCTTACCAGAGACTTAGTGACAGGTTGCGCAAAGAGATTCTTCCTCAATCATCTCTGGTATCTGTGCCAAGAATACCTCCGAATCTTGCAGAGTTTCTCTTAAACCTTCTCTAGTAGATTTGGAAACCTTCAGGAGCTCGTACAAGGTTATCCTTGCGAGAATATTGGCTAACTGTGTCAGGATATCGAACTGGAATGACTTCCACAAATCCTCCGCAGGCTCTTTTCCCTTTTTCTTCAGAACTTTATCAAACTTAAGCACTTTCTGTTTGGCCTTCTCTAAATATGGTCGAGATTCTGTGGCCTGGTCATAGTTCTTCAAATAATTTTTCCCTGAACGTGTCCCTGTAAGAGGGGGATCTACATCAGCCACCAGAGAGTCTCCTGCTTCTTCTTCCGAGTCTGTTAGAGTAGGAACATCTCCGTCAACTTCAGAAATTATGGAGACGACATTGGAAGTAAAAATCTTCCCTTTTTGCTTTCTTCCAGATGGGTTGGAAGTCCATTGTTCATCATTAAGAAGATCTGCATGCACCACATTATCTCCCCCCTATCAGTCTCGAAGGGGGACAATCCTTTCTCCTGTTGTTGATGCGGATCAAAATTCACGACCTGCATGGTGCTTCTAGGAATGGGTTGCACTCCGTCTTGAACTGTCGACTCGATCCAGTCAGGCGCTTTACCGAACCTGACAGTCACCATGTTCGCAGTCACCTTTTTCTGGTGTTCTTGGAGTTAATGACATTGGCGTCACAAAGGCTTGAATCTTATCTTTAAGGATATAACAATTTTGAGTATGGTGGTTAATAATCCTATGGTAAACACAGTAATTAGGATCATTAACTCTTCCTACTTCCTCCGGTCGTTTAGACTCTGAAAGCTTCAGCATCTTCTTACTCATAAGGAGGTTGAAGATGATTTTTGTATGCTCATCCTTGAAGGAATATTGTTTTTGAGGCATACGTGTTTGAGAAGGGAGCTTTGGAGAAGTTTTTACGGGTTGCGGGGCATCAGTCACCATTATCTCTTTCCCCTTATATCCCCGGGATCTGGGTTTATGGTTGTTATCACCACTTCACTTCTGCTTCTCCTCGCCTCCTTCTTCTTCGAGTCTTTGTGCGATCTCCTCAGCCTCTTCAGCTTGTAGGGCAAGATCCTTCCAAGTAGTAGATTTTACTGCTCCCATTTTGGCCAGAATCTTAGTTGACAGATTATATCGACAGGTTTCTACCAAGGTTTTTTCTGGCATCCATGCGGACATATGAGAGAATCATTCCAGAACTTTTTGATAAAGTCCCGGACTGACTCTCTTTTTTTAGTTTAGCTGCTAGAAGCGCCGGCATTGACACCTCTATGTCATCTTCATAGAACCTGGTCAGAAAGGCTTTTTCCATGTCGCTCCATGAATTGATGGTTCCTGGTTCTAACCTTCGGAACCATTCAAAAGTTAGTCCTGTTAAGATACTAACAAATACCCGTGTAGTAATGGGGTCATTTCCAGCTAAATATCCAATCTGCGACTTAAAGTAGTAGAGGTGCTGGTTTGGTAATCCTTTACCATCAAAAGATTTGAGCTTCAATGGTTTGTAGTTTTCTGGGAATGGCACACTTTCCCATTCCATGGGATATGGCCTTACCACACCTAACTCTTGTAGGTCGCTCTTATGCATGAGAGCGTTCAATTGATTTTGAAAGCTTTCCATCCAGACAGCATTTGTGTTTCCTTCTTGATGTATGGAGCGGTTATCATCATCCTCATGATGTTATGATTCTTTTTCATGACCTTCTTCTTCCGCCTTGTCAGTTTTTGAGTGCGAAGATGTATTCTTCAATCTAGTCTTCTCCAGCTCCACCAGGACATGTAGCATATCTTTGAGTTCGCTGAGAGCATCCTGCTGTTGCTAGATATTCTTATCTTGTTCATCCATTCTCCGCATGAATTCTTCTGAGATGTTGTTTTGAGTCATATATGCAGAGGCGGAGTCTTCCAGAAACGAATCGGATGTTTGCGACTCAGCCATAACAGACTTGATCGTGTCTTCTTCATCGGAAGAGATTCCCGCCATTTGTCTATAGTTCATGGGGACTACCGTCCCACTCTTGAGTCGAGTGTTTTGAAAAACTCCTTGCTCTTTCTTCGAACCCGAAGACAGCTCCGAGTCAGAAACTCCTTCGAAGACTTTTTTCGTCTTCTTTTTCTTCTTTTCCCCGATACTTATCATATTGGATGATACTTCGGGATATTCAGGCTCAGAAAACTCGGGCCTGTTTCGTCGACTTCTCTTTACCGGTTGGGACGATAGCCGATGGAACACCGTCGGTCTAGCATGAGCTGAACAATGACAGTGAGATAGTATTGCACTGATCAGTCGTTTGCAATGGCAATGAGATGCGTGAGATTCTTCCTTTTTTCTGTTTAGAAGTTCCCTAAGATCTCTTGTATCGGAAGATAGCCTTCTTTTGTTCTCTCTTACTGGGACAGTGAATGAGACAAGGTTAGCCTCAAAGATAGGCGCACGTCTTTCACGAACTTGAGGTTCGCGGGTTCCACGGACTTCTCTAATTATGTGATCATGTTTCCCCCTTGGGACACGAGGAACGTGGAAGTATGCTCCGTGTTTGTAGTCATACATGGTTTTTGTGGAGTTACTTCGTTTCTTGCATGAAACGCGAGTAAATCCTTCCGTGTCCCAATCTTTTGCCACCTGGCATTTTGGTCTCCATACTTGTACAGTAGACCTTTGCAATAATGAGTTGGCGGCTTTCTTTTGCTGCATGGTCTTGCGAAGGGTACGAACTTTGCTTCTTCTTAGGTTTCTTCTCGTTGTACGAGTGAGATGAACCTCCTTCTCCGCGTCATAGTCTCGCAGAGTGGGTAGTGGTCGTTTTCCCTTGTTGAAGTGGGGACTTTGGTCCACTTTGCTTGAGAGATCAAGAGTTTTAGTCGAGACTGGCCTTGAGCCCAATGTTGAAGAAGAGGATTTCGGACCAATTTGGTCCGACAACTCCCTTGGCTGAGCTATTGCCATTAAAGCCTCCTTGGGGATTAATCCCTTAGAGATTTTACGGCATCCCCTTAGGGAAGTAGGGCTCTTGGAGTCTGAAGAAAGGAATTCTTCGTACTTTTCCTGGTCAACGTGAATGGTGATCGAGTCGACCATACTACCAACTGGAATGTTGTCGGATTGAGCTACCACCAGTTCACCGGAGGTGATGGTTGTCCCCAGCGGAGTCGCAAATCTTCTGTTCGCCATAAAAATTACAAACGATGCTCTATTGAAGTTTTTTCAATAAAAAATTACAATCCAATAGTTTCCCGTTTACAGAAGATGAGGAAGATAGATTTCCTCTTTGTTTAAACCTGGGTTTTGATGTAGCTATGGAGGACGATCCTGCTCTTCGTTGACACTCCGTACAATCTCTCTCAGTTGGCTAAAAGAAAAGGAAGGGCTCTTGACTCTTGATTACAAGGGGTAATTTTTTTAGGAGAAGATGTCCCTCCTCTTCTCTTTCATTCTCCCGCCTTTATAGGGGTTCTAGAGTAACGTCCCGCCTCATTTGTTTGATCGTTAGCTCCCACTACTCGAGAAGTGCCGTAATATTCGTTAGGTGGTTACTCCCACGACTGGAGTAATGCTGCTGTATTCGTTTGGCAGTTATCTCCACGATCCGAGGTGGCAACTCTCTTGTTCGGGTCGGATGACTTGGTATTAAACCCCTACCCGGATGCTATGGGTAGTATCGCGAATCTCAGTTTTAGATTCGCGAACATGTTCTGTCGTCTGGGTCGCGAACCTCAGTCTCTTAGGTTCGCGGATCCGCTGAGTTGCAGACATTCGACTATGAATTCGCGAATCTGCTTTGTTTTTCAGAATTTTTCGCCGACAGATGTATGGCTCAATATAGCATATAGTATCTTGCCGATACACTAAGTGCTCAGGACGGATACTTAGTAGCCATCAGAATAACCTTGAAGATAGAGTTAAAAAATTATATGGTGCTAGAGCATCCTTAAACTTTGACCCGTACTCTCCGCCTGGGAAGTTGGGGAAGCAACGGTTGATCTCGTAATTTGGATGGTGTTGGAGTGTTTTACGGATCACCGACATATAGTGGTTCTTCCAAGTGGAGCGTTCATACATCTCCATAAAGAATGGCTTGTCAATTGGACTATAGTCTGCCGCACTCATTAATGAGGGGCAGTGCATGACAAGTCAGGCCATCAGATATGTATAGGACACTCCACCTTACGATTTGGTGTCTTCACCATAGCCGTTTCTTATACTCCTTTCCCTTTGACAGCTTTCCCTTTTGTAGCTTTGGCCTTATCTGTAGGGATGAAACCGTTGCAGAGTGTATGGAGCCCATTCTGAAGGTTACTAACCATTACGGGAAGGAGCCTGAACGGTTGTGCATAAGCCAATATGACGGCTGGATAGACAATGTTCTTTGCAATGGTATCCTTAGGCAATGAAGAGATGACACATCTCTTTAACCACAGCATCAGAAACCCGGTAATTAAGCCCCTATTGGATATGGGGAACTGAGCCTGATAATGGAAGTTTTTGAAGACGGTACCAGGATTGAATCCCCCTTCATTCGACTCTGTGGTATACGATATGGCTTCCATCTCTATGATTCGCCAGTTGATTTCTTCAATATTAACAGGTTTAAGTCCGCAGACCATAGGCAGTCTCTCTTTTAGATTCAAATAAAGTAGTCGACCCATTTCTTGTGGCTGATACCCTAATTATGCACGCCTTCCAAGTCAGCACAGATGCAATAATGACACATCATCTCCCAATATGTCTCGTAGATGCACTCATCTTTCGCCTTCAGCATGTTCAACTCCTTGGCGGTAGGAATGTATTCTTCGTACAGAACTTCACCTATTGACAAGCCCGAGACTTCATACATCTCATGGAGAGAGAGTCCTAGCTCACCTACTGGTATAAAGAAGGTACCGGTCTTAGAGTTGTACATCTCCAAAAACTTGAAGAGATGATACGAGCTCTGTGGTAAGCCAAACTGGACGTTTCGAATGGCTTTATAGAGGCCAATCTCTTTTAGGATTTGTTCATGACGATCTTTCATATACTTGACGAGGCGAAACCACCACATGTTACGTGAGAAATAAATCTAGCCAGGCATTCTGAAGTCCTTAGCAGGTATTGGCTACCTTTGGCTAAAAATTCACTAAGGAAGGTCTTTACTCGAATCAGAACCTCTCCAACTGGGTGCTCCTTGGTAACCCTACCAGGAAGGAGTCCAGTCACACACCTGGTGGGACCGTTTTGATAGGCCTCATGTGTGCCAAACTTTCCAGTTGCGACTCTATCGTAATCTCGAGTTAGCTCCCATTCTAACTCGCGATGGGCTAACAACCTCTGTAGATATACTAGAGGGTAGTTGCGTTCCATGTCGGGCAGGAATATCAGCAGATCGCCGGTCTGGTAAAGCCATTTGCTCTCTTCCTCGAACAAGATTTTGTCTGAGTGCTGCATCGCGTCCCCAATTAGAAAAGCTAGCTTCTCCAAAACTTCCTGGTTTATCGCTTCAGAAGGAGCATCCGTGATGATCTCCCTTGCAGTGGCAGGGCTGTATCTTAACAGTTTTTCTCTATGTTCCCTAACGCCTGGCTTGAAGGCAAGGAGATTAGTTATAAAACGGAATTGGGTTGCTAAGTCTACACCCCCAGTAAACCCAAAATGATGCCTGTGGGAGAGAGAATCCATTGAATAGCCAACAGCAAAAAGAAGAATCAGAATTAGAAAAAATTCTAGAGAAAAATTGAAAAATATTTTAAGTATGGAAACGCAGAGCTAAATATACCTTCGCACGAAATTAATCAGTAACTTCGCGTAAAATCAAAATGTGAAGCTAAAAAGCTAAAATGCGAAACTAAATCCATAAGTTCGAGTAGTAAACGCAACAGTCAGAAATAACCTCGTGTAAGAAGCTAAAAAGCGAAGCTAACGCAGTAGTTTCGCGTAGAAGAAGACTAGAAGTATCTCTTCTCCAAGTCATCTGACTAGAGTACGGCGATGATTTCGCCGGTGAAGACGGCGATTGGCTGGTAAAACTGAGCCAAAACACCCCTAAATGACCCCAAAAGGTCCAAGGAAGGGGAATCTTACCTCCGATGGGCACGGCGTAGAGCGGCGGCCACTGCAACAACCGCTGCCATCGTTGCTTGTGTCGACTGCCGATGGAGAGGAGACGCGCAAAGTGGTGACCTTCTTGGGTGCCATTGATATCGAAAATCACGAAGAAATTGACGAAAATAGAGAGAAAACGTAGGTTGCAAGGGTTTTGATTGCTTGAGAATTCTTGGAGTTCTTGAAAATTCTAGAGAGAGTGAAGAAGAGGAGAAGACTCTATTTAAATGAAAAAATCTGCCCCTTGGTATTCGGTGCGAGGATCGGAACAGTTAAAGCAGAACGCGAGGTTATCAACTTCGTGTAATGAAGCGCAAACGCGAAGATAATGTTATGGTTAACTTCGCATTCAGGTGCACTAAACCAATAATGCAAAGTATTTAAAATTTGCCAACTTATAAGCCATTTTGAAAACTTTGAAGGGGGTCATGTTGGTGGAGAAAAAAATTCCAAAATAAACTAAAAAAGGGAAAATTTCCCGCAGGACGTGGAGCTAACTCCGTAGCTCCGCATCTGGCTATAAAATAGCCCCGCGTTGAGTAAAATGTGGAGCTAAGTCCATAACTACGCATTCTGAGTGATTAACTCTGCGTGAGTAGATAATCAGAATCTTAAATTAATTGAGATTGAGATTTGGACTTATCCAATATCCAAATTAAGTCCAATCAAAACTCAAAATCAAGAGATTTAAATCAAAACTAAGATATTTGATTAGAATTCTTGATAAATACAAATACTTTTCATTTCTATTTGATTGGAAACTTTTATATCAACTCAAAAATAAAAATACCCTCTTGAGGTAGCCTTTGTGGATCTTTTTCGATTAGTTTTAGAGTTCAAGTTATGCGTGAGAGCCTTAAATTTACAGATATCAGTATAAAGAGATCTAGGGTCGGCCATCAACTTCCTCGAAAAGAAGATTTCCACGTCAGATCGTCAAAAAGTTATACTAGTTAAATCTCATCGCTACATAGAACCCACGTTTTATTGTAAAAGAGAGCAATAAAATATAAATTCTCTCGTTTGTTTTTCTATTGTTCCTCTTTCGTTGTAATTATTTTATTCAATGGAAGGAAACAAGGCGGAGAACAGAGATATAGATTGGAACTCCACCTTTGCAGAAAATACCTTATTCAAAGAACCATCATTATGTTCTTCTCTTTCATTTTAATTTTTAATTTACAAAAGTGCTAAAATTGTTGTGAAAAGTAGATATCTATATCTTCGGGCACGACGATCAATCCACTATTACCAAGTTTCAAATTATAATGACCAATAATAAATTGGAAACTCCCCTAAGAGTAAGAGAATTTTCCAAACCTCAAAAACCCCAAAATTACAATTTGGAATTTTTCCAAATTAGAAAACTTTACAAATAAAAACTGTTTTTTCAAAACAGTTTTATATAACAAAGAAAAGTTAATTGTTTTTGGGATGCATAAAATAAAAAATCCAAAATCCTTTTTATAGGGCCCATAGGTGGTGTCTCCTTAGTTTTCAACAGATGTGAGACTATTAGAGCCACATACAAATATTACAATCTCCACCTTGGTGAAGAAGATGCACATTGTCAGCGCCTCCAAATAAAGACATTCAAACTACTAAAATATTTATCAAATCCAAATAATGCTTAACTTGATCGAGGTCACCAGCTTGGTCATCATATCAACGAGATTCTCTACAGTTCCAATCTTATGAAGCAATATTTTCTTATCTTCATTAATTTTCTATACAAAGTGATACCTAACATCGATATGCTTTGTTCGTGCATGATAAACTTGGCTCTTTGCCAAGTGAATTATACTTTGGCTGTCACAATACACAGTAACAAATTTCTGAACAACCCTCAAGCCTTTAAGCAACCTCTGTAGCCAAATTATCTCTTTTATTGTCTTTGTAACTGCCATATACTCTACATCTATTGTAGACAGAGTAACCGTCGACTATAAAGTAGACCTCCAACTCACTAGTACTTTACCAAGAGTAAACACATAACTAGTATTTGATTAACGTTTAACCAAATCACCTGTATTGTCAGAATCAACATATCCAATCACATGCTGACCAAGAGTATCATCATGCTCAAATACTAAACCAACATTTACGATGTTCGAAAGATATCATAATATCTATTTCACAGTCGTCAATGTCCTTTCCAAGGATCATGCATATACCTGCTCACAACGCTAATTGCTTGTGAAATGTCGGATCTCATACACACCATAACATACATCAAGCTCACGTTTCTCATCATTGCTAGGAGATAAAGTTACACTTAACTTGAAATGATGAGCAAGTGGGATGCTCATAGGTTTTGATTGTTCTGTCATGTTAAAACATTGTAGCACCTTCTTCAGATATTATTTCTGAAGCAAACAAACCTTGCCTCTATTTCGATTTCTGCTTATCTCCATGCTGAGAATATTTTTAGTTTCACCCAAATCTTTCATTTTAAACTCTTGATTCAAGTGAGTCTTCAACTTTTCAATCTCTTATTAGTTTTACGAAGTTATCAGCATATCATCCACATATAAGAGTAGATAAATGAAAAATCCATCATATAGTTTGTGAAAATATATAGAGTGATCAAATTTGCTTCTGATGTATTTCAACCCTATCATAAACTAATCAAATCGCTTGTACCACTGCCTCGGAGATTGCTTCAATCCGTACATCAATTTTTCAATTTGCAAATCCAATTTTCTTTTTCAACAGCCTTGAATCCATTTGACAAGCCATATAGATTTCCTCTTCCAAATCACTATATAAAAATGCGATTTTCATGTCAAGTTGAACTAGTTCCAAATCAAATTGTGATACCAAGACTAACAAAATCTGATTGGAAGAATATTTAACAACTAGAGAAAATAAATCATTATAATCAACTCTTTCCTTATAAGCATAGTCTTTCTTCACTAATCTTGTGTTGTAGCGGATATCATTCTAATCAAGAAATCCTTCTTCCTTTGCAAATACCTATTTGTACTCAATTGTCTTCTTATCTTTAGGTAGTTAAGCAAACTCTCAATTTTGATTTTTCTGAAGGGACTGCATCTCTTCATTCATTGCTCTCTTCCACTCCTCATCTTTTGAACTTCTAACTGCTTATCTATAGGTGAAAGGAACACCATCTACAACTAGAAGTGTATAGACCACCACTGTATAAAGGACACAAGCAGGTTCCTTAATTTTTTGATGTGGTTTGTCATGTGCAATTGAGTTTGGTTGCTGCAGAGGTTGTTAGGTTGAAACCTTTTCCTCTTCTTCTTTGACATCCTCCTTAGCTACTAGATTATCGACATAAACTGGGTGAACTCTGACTTTTTCAAACTCCACCTATTGTGGAGCACTCTCTACCTGCTACTGAACACCACTGGTCTTATTCTTTTTTTCAAAATTGCTAAGTGTCACCTTTTTCAACATGGTATATTCATCAAAGGTAACATTGCTGCTAAAGATAATTTTCTTTGAATTTGGACACCATAGATGATATCCCATCACACCCGAGCTACCATGAATAATGCTTTCTAGCTCTTGGATCCAATTTAGACTCCTTCACATGATAATATGTAGTGAAACCAAACACATGTAAAAAAAATTATGATCATTAGCAAGTCTTCTAGGCCATACCTTAATTATCGTCTTACCTCCAATTGCAACTAATGGTAATTGATTAATGAGATGACACACATAACTCACTATCTCAACCCAAAATTCCTTACTTAACCCAACATTAAGGAACATACACCGAGCATTCTCTAGTAAAGTCTGGTTCATGCGCTCTGTCATCCCATTTTGTTGTAGTGAATTGTGTTGGTGAAGTGTTGAACAATATCTTTATCTTACCAAACTTTCAGAAATGAATCACTTTTATACTTACCATCGTTGTCTAATTTGAGGTTCTTTATCTTCCTGCATATCTGAGTCTCAATCATCTTTTTCCATTTAAGAAAATTTCCAACACTTCATCTTTAGTTTTCATCAGATATATCTAAGCTCTTATAGAGTAACCATCAATAAAAATAACAAAGTAATGCATACCTCCTAAAGAAAGTGTTCTAGTAGGTCCCCAAATATCAGAGTGAATATGGTCCAAAATACCTTTAGTATTATGGATATCGGTGCCAAACTCCACTTTTTTCTGCTTTCCCATAACACAACGCTCACAGAAATCCAATTATAGGTTTTTGCATCTTTTAATAAGCCTTACTTCTGTAACGCCCCACTTTCCGTAGTGTGGAAAGCTGGAACGTTCGGCGTCGACTGATAACTCGACAAACCTCAGTAAATATTACAGTCATATTACAGCGAAAATATGGGCAAAATATAAGCAATAATTTTTTTAGTTTCAATAATATTTTTCTCCTTACATAAACTTTAATATAAAAATAAACTAGAAAGGTCGTCAATCTTGTAGCTTCGCATGCCTCGAAAAATATATTGTATCGTATTCTGTCTCTGGCGAGTCAACATCTAAGTAATAATCTGCATCTGACCATGCATAATCAGGATCGTCAGTAAATCAATCCAAAAATATATAGTAGAAACATATGAAATAAAAATATCTCGGTAATACAAAAAAAGTCGGTACAATTAAAATAAGTAAGAAATCTCAAATCTTAATATATTAGGTGGTTTATCATTAATTTTTCAGTTAATATCTTTTAATTACAGTATTTAGAAATTTAGAAAAATATGAACTTGACTGGTCTGAACGCATCCCCGTGTAGCTCTGGAAAAACGGAACAGTAAGTTGATTAGAATATATCCCGATCCTCCCAAAAATGGGAAAACAGTGGAAATTTTGATCGGAGCCTATCCCGATTCTCCCAAAAATGGAAAATAGTGGAGCAGTTACATTCAGCCATCAAATCATATAGATCCTCAATTTTCCCCATAAACCCAGTGTATGTCAATTTCATGTCAATTTCAGTGTTAGTTGTTCAGTTCAGTAAATTCAGTTCATTATGTGAATTTGTGATCATTAATAAAATTCAGTATTAGTAATAATAGTAGTAACATTATGAAATAATGTAACAATTCAGTAATTAATATTCTATCACCTATCACATATTATAGCAATTATGTCTTATTATGTTTTGTTCGGTATTCATTAAGTTTTCACGTACATAATTAAATCTTTAACAGAGAATATAGAAAATAAAGTATAATTAATAGCATATTTTTGAGTGATTTGGACTCACTTTAAGATAAAATATAAGTAATAGCATTCATATTAAAATAAAATATAATCATTAGTATGTTTATAGTGAGTTAAAGGACTCACTTTAAGATAAAATATAAGCAGAAGCATGTTATAATGAGTTATAAAACTCACCTTAAAATAAAATAAAATTATTAGTATGTTTATACTGAGTCAAAAGACTCACATTAAGATAAAATATATGAAGTAGTATAATATAATGAGTTATAAAACTCATCTTAAAATAAAATATAATCATTAGCATGTTTATAATGAGTCAAAGGACTCACTTTAAGATAAAAATATAAGCAATAACATGTTATAATGAGTTATAAAACTTACCTTAAAATAAAATATAATCATTAGCATGTCTATAGTGAGTCAAAGAACTCACATTGGCCTCGACTTTTGGATGAAGTCTTTGGCCTCAGTGAGAAAATCTCCAAGGTTCTCACAAACTTTTCTTGGTTGAACCCCTATTATCTTTGTTTCTCTATTTCTCTTCTTATCTCCTATATTTTGCTCTCTTACTTCTCTTTTTTTTTATTTAGGAAAAGTGGACTTGAAAGGCCTATTTATAGAAAATTAAGAGTCATATTCCTACTCATAATAGAAAAGTCTAATATGAATTCTAATCGGATTCATTATCCTAATTAAAGGTGGAATCACAAATTTAAATAGCAATCCTAAAAGATATGAAAATCAAATTTAAATATGAATCCTAAAATATATGAAAACCAAATAGGAATCCTAAAACATATAGGAAACAAATTTGAATCCGAATCCTAATAGGTATAGGAATTAAATTACATCTAATTAATTGGATGCGAGTTGAATCCTACATTAATTAGCTATTATATTTTATACCTCAATTAGGATTTGAATTGGGTTTCTCTTTAGATCCAATATCTAGCCAATTTAGAATCCTATTGGTAAAAGAGAATCAAATAGATTCTTATCTTAATTGTTAGATAAGAATAAATCTAAATTAATAAATCCTACTAATTTTCTTATTCACGATTACTTGATTAAATAACCTGATTTGGGTGTAAGGTGGGTGTTATATGATCAAAATATATTTTTAAAACAAAATATTATTTTTAATAAATTTGAAAATTTGAAAATAAGACGTAAAAAAAGTGGGTGTTACAACTTCACCAAATTTTGCTAAGCTCCCACACTTGCATGACCAGTCACAACATGATTGTTTCTGTATCTGCATCATATTAAATATTGTACCTACTGATTCAATAATTGTACTGTCCTTAAAATAGTATAAGTTATTCTTTCTTGTAACTTTTATCATCACAAGTACGCTTAAAGTGACTCTAAGAACTCCATTTCGCGTAGACATATCGAAACTTTTTGCTTCTAAGGCTTCCAAAGATATGAGATTTTTCTTCAAATTCGGTACACATCGAACATCTATCAAAACTTTGGTTAATCATCATGATTCTTTAAACGGATAAATATATTCTTGTTATCTTACAAGAACTGTCGTTGCCCATGAAAACAACTCCACCATCAAACTTTTCAAAATTGAACAACCACTCCTTGTGAGGACACATGAAAGGTGCATTTAGAATTCAAAATTCACTCATCGGAATGGAAAACTAAAAGTAGACCAACCAATAAAAAATTTGAGTTATCACACTTGGCTACACATTCATCAGAATTAGTCTTACCCTTATCTTTTTTCTTCAACTTTGAACAACCTTTCTTCCAATGCCATTTCTCATGATAAAAAACACATTCTTCTTTACGAAATCTACTTCTTGACCGGGTTCTGCCTTTCTAATTCGAATTACAACTCTTAGATCGGCCTCTGACAGTATACACCTCTGTTGTATTGTACCCATGTACCCATACTCTTTCTAATATTTCTTCTTGATTTCAGAATTATACATTGCATCGTATATTTTATCAAAAGTCAACTTATTCTCTAAGAATAAGAGAATTTTTTAAACCGCAAACTTATAACTTGGAATTTTTCTAAATTGAAAAACTTTCAAAATAAAAATTGTTTTCTCAAAATAGTTTTATAAAACAAAGAAAAGTTAATTATTTTTGGGATGCATAAAATCAAAAATCCATAACCCTTTTTATATGGCCTATGGGTGGTGTCTTATTAGTTTCCAACCGATGTGGGACTATTAGAGCCACATACAAATACAACAAAAATGATACGTGTAAACATCCACATCCCTACTAAGTTACTTAGGGCATCTTTACATGCGAGGAGGTGCCATGTGTCTCTACAAAATCAAGGGTGATAAGTATTCCTGGAGAGGTGGCATTTAAAGGAGGAAAGTGTCCCATGCTAGGGTGATGTGGCATATTATTAGGAGTAATATATACTCAAATTCCCTCTTCCTCTCTCCATTCATTTTTTCACAAAGAAATTCCTCTCTAAACTCTCTCTTCTCCTCTGAAGCAACAGCAAGGGCAATAGCATCCGCTGGAAGGGAAGCTAAGCTTAGAGTAAAGACAAATGCAAGTGATACAAGTCCTCAAAATTAATTTTTTCTTTCATTTCCTTGCTGGTTTTCTATATACGTATAATTTCAATAATTAATTATTATATAGACTACAAATTTAGAATGTAATTTTAAGTGATTAAGAAGCTATGAAAAATTGGTGACTATCAGATATAGATTGACTGCAACGTAGCGGTCCATGCCACCACCCAGTAGCCAATCTATAACTAATTGTCACAAAATTCCAGCCAAGTACCGAGTTAAAATTTGATTACTCGTATTATTTATAATTGAAAATGAGTTTACTTGTGGTACATAAAAATATCATGTTTTTATTAAATTAAGTCTTAAGGCTTCAGGTTATCTTTTGGCATAAAATGAATTTTTGATGATCAGAGTATGATAACCTGACGTGCTAAATTATTTTGGAAGAAATCTTGTAGTTAGAGACCACGGGAGGACTGCTACCAAGCAGTCGTTACAACCAAGTAGTTGCTCGCCTTGACCAATGACGACAGGGTTTTGGTTAAGGAGGTAGTTTGGTGAGCATGTTGTAAAATTATGGAAAGAGCGTGATTTCACATGGTAGAAGTTGATGAAATCAATGGATCTTTATCGATGCCTATATTAATATTGAGATTTTGTTAAGATGCTCTTATATTTTTCTATAATGTTAAATGTAGTATAAAACATGAAGACCTGGTAAGGATATTTGTAATTTTATGATGTTTTAAAAAAATTATGTAGAAGACCGGGGTTACTTGGGCTTAATTATGTCAATATGCGGCGGGTTTAACCACCACTCAGTAGTTTGACTATGTCAGTGGTAATGATTTTTCAATAGAGAACTTAGAGTTTTAGGTAGATTTATATTTTAGTACCTAGGTGAAATGACATAAACTGTATGCTTATGAGAATAGCATAATTTATATGTTATCTCGACTTATAAAAGTTAAATGATGAGAAAATGATAGTATTTTTTCTAAAATCGTGTATGAGTAAAATCTTGAAAGATTCAATTAGGAAAATAATATTGGACTTTTGAAAACTAGGTTAAACTTTCTATCTATAATCTATATGCAGCATATATTGACGACTTTGTAGGCTATAATTAACAAACAAATGATTTGAAGATTTAGATCAATTGCAGACTCTACAGAAAACTAAGGAGCCATTAGCTAGTGGTAAGGACTGTCAGTCAGCGGTGGAATAAACACTAGTAAGTCAGAGATTAGGGATGTAGATTTAGGGATCATATAAAGATTTTATGAATATTGGAAGTGTAGCATTGTACATGTATGTATTACATATTTAGTTATTGAAAAAGAAAACATGTTTATTTGTGACACCTAATTCATACCTGCACGTAACATATTTATACTTGCTATTCGACTTGATTTCGTGATTGAACCAATAAGTGATAGTTATATGATATAACTGCATGATAAACCATATGCATAATTGTGATAAAAAATGACAATCAAGATGCAATTATATGACTGAATGGAAACTAGAGAATTGATACATATACATGGGTACATAGTATATTGTCATGAAGTATTGATACTGAGAAGAGATATATACAGTATAATGAATGGGCATGTCAAGATGTCTCAAACTCATCATATATAATATTTATCTTAACAGAGGATGAGAAAACTACATAATTGATAAGAACAGTATCATACAAGGGTAATGTATTACTATGTTGGTAACTCTATTATAGTGAATGAATAGTACCAGACCACTACGTGATAAATAATATTAGGGGCAAGTAGAGTTCAGTTAAAACTAAAATAACCGATCGAATTATTTTAGTTCAGTTAGATTTTTCTTATTCGAGGTTTCGAGCATTGAAACCCAAAATCGAGCCGACCAAATTATTTAAAATTATATATACATACAAATTTATATACATATATACATATATATACATATAAACATACATGTACATATATAATTAATATATATAATAGATAAAAAATTCAATATTAATTAGACATCTTAAATAGATATGCATACTAAAATGATTAAAATTGTAATTTTTAAATATTTTTTAAAATTTGGTTCCTAATCAAACCAAACCAAAACTAATTAGTTTAATTCAGTTTCGTTTCCATTCCTAATCAATTTGGTTTAATTAAAATTGACAGAAACCAATTAAAACTGACCAATACTCGGTCCTAAATAGTACTATGGATGGTATGTTTGTTGTTGGCATTCCATCATGGAACATGAATGGTGTACCTAATAGTACGACATTGTCCAGCATATGCATGTGAGCTGAGATCCCAATATGTACAAATACTTGTACGATACATGTAAATAGCACTATCTATTACTCACATACTTTTAAACAACTTGATTGGCATGCAGACTGAGAACTTGTGAACTATTATTTATAATTTACTTGTTCAAATTTATATTCATGCTTACTTGATTAGTGATGCTACATGTATATTGTCTTCACACATGCACTTTTCCTTGTACTGTGTCTTTATGTTTTTTATATTACTTGCTGGATTTAATTTTTTAGATTCTAAACCCAAGGTTCGAAGATTAGGAAAGAGCGCATGCCCTAACTAAAGACTTGTACTTCATCGACCATGCGGAACAACAATAATAAATAATGTCCTAGGACTCTTAGTTTTGCTTTTCACTACAAGAAAACAGGGAATTTGTGACAAGAAAAATCGTCACTAAAACCATGAAAGTCGTCACTAAAACTCTTTAGTGACGACTTTCGTGACGACTTTCAATTGTTACGTATATCTCCGTTACGAAAGTCATCCGTGACGACTTTATGATTTCGTCACGAAAAGTATATCTTTAGTGACGACATTTAATTGTCACTAAAAGGTTCTACTGTGACGATTTTTGTTGTCACTGAATGTCTGCCTTTCGTGACAATGATAATTGTCACCGTATACAATACGTGACAAGTAAATATCGTCACTATAAAATGCCTACTGTGACATTATTCATTGTCACTAAAATGCTTCCTTTCGTGACAACAGTAGTGGTCACCATATACATTATGTGACGATTTACTATTGTCACAAAAAATATACATGTTGTTACGTGGTACCCTCTTCTGTGAGAAACTTTGTTGTCACGAAAGATGAATAGCAACATGCAATATATGTTGTCACTAAAAACATATTTTGTGACAATCGTTGCTGTCACTAAATACTCCTTTTAGTGACAATTTTGTCGTCACTATATATTTTTTAAGTGACAATAATAGAAAATTGTCATTAAAGAAGAGATTTACTCACAATAAATTTTGTCACTTAAAAGCTGATTTAGTGACAATAATTTTGTCACAAACTTCTTTATTAGTGACAACACATGGCATATGTCACAAATGTACATATTCTATTACAACATATATAAAAAATACAAATATCATCACATTTACAAGAACCACAGTACATTTAATATAATAAAACCTAATCTAATAACAATCACATATAATTTAACAACATATTACGAATCAGCAAGTCCAATAATAATAGAAATATGCATATAAAATAACACATTTAACAATAGAAATATGCATATAAAATAACATGTTTAGGTTCATTACAGATATTCAAAAGTTTTGTCCCAATATTAAATAAGTTCACCATTGCAAAAAACAAATAGTTTATGTCCAAATACTGAATAATACTAATTAACCACTAAACAATTAATTAAGATTTGGGTGGTTGTATAGAATTGAATAAAATAGCCATACGCTCTTGAAGTATTGAATCGAACTCAGCTTGTATTTCAGCTCGAATATGTGACTTCATTTCATCTTGTGTCTAAGCTCGAACCTCGGTTTGTACCTCTCTAATTTTTTCTTCAAACTCCATCCTCATTGCATTCTTGACTTATTCAAATTCTTCTCTCATCAAATCTTTGACTTCAGTAACAGCCTTCTATACATGCTCTTCCACGTCTTGTCTTGTCCTTTTAGTTAGAGGTTTTTTTCCTGCTCCTTTTCCACGGACATAACCTGATTTTTCTCCCAAAACACTAATCAAAATCTCATCATTAGTCATTTATGGTTGGCCCTCCTGTGTTTACTGCACAACAAGCTGTTGTAGTTCCTCCTGAATTAAGATAAAACCAATTATAATTTCTATATTGGGAAAACAAATCAACAATATTTATTGCACTAACTTTCAAGAATAATCGGATGTACATGGATCCAGGAAATCCTCTTCAACATGATTTTTGGTCTTTCTGTGATATCATAAATATCGGCAACTGCAGGTTAGACAAACTCTTTTTGCCCTCAAAATCATTTTTTTTCTTTCAAAGATGCTTAGTTATATTCTATGCAATCTAACAAAAGGAACTCCAAGGAGTTGGAATTAGAGTGGTCTTTTCCTTTAGATAATATGTGAGCCCACTAAGACAGTACCCAATGACTGTGGGGGTAAACTTACAAATAATCCCATGTGTATTCGGCTTCGAATCTGTATTTTATGAATATGGATATTGCTATCTGCTCCATTTAAACATATGGTATGGATGTGGAGAGTGCTAACTGTATCTCACTTATTCGAATACATGGGGCTGTATGTCTTTGTATAGGAAAAATTTGATTTAATGTTTCATAATGCATTATGAGGACTTTTCGGTAGTATAGACATAGACATGAAAATAGGTATCGTGTTTCCTTGTCAACTATTATCATAATTAATAATATTCACTTAATATCCACATCCATCCAACTCTATATTAGGTTTTGTTGAATATACATAGTAAATTTAATATCCGAGCAATATCTTTTTCATAACTGTATTTGGAAGAAGAAAACAAATACAAATATGGTACCAAACATTCCTACCAACGACATTGAGAAATATGGCATGCAATATTTTTAGCAAGCATCTAAAAGCTTGGAAGAATAAGCAAATAGGGTATTCATATTTCTTTTTTCATCTAATGTATGTGTTTATATGAGACTAGCTTAACACATAACAATAAAATGTGAAAAATAGTTTTTCAGTTTTTTTTATGTGTTATCACTAAAGGTGTATTCCCAAAGTTCATGGTTTTCTATATGCAGTTTATATAAAATGTTAAAACGACTTACATGGATTTCTTTAGATTTCGAATCCGACCATTATAAATCTCCATCTTCGGTCACTTTAGTGTGTTGTTTTAGCCAAACTTGATCAGGTCGTGCCTTCTCTCCAGTCTCAAGATCCCTCTACAATAGATCATTTGACTTAATGTGATAATCATAATTGTCAAGTATAATCGAGTACATAATTGCTAAGTTAATTATTATGTAAAACTTACAGTTGATTCTTCAATCTCAGCAAATGATTTATTCCCACAAGTATGTTTGGTGAGCAGCTTTGCTCTATCCTCGGAATTAATTTGACTCCTCTTATGCATTTAAAAAATATATATAAATTCATCAATAACGAAAATAATATTGATATATATATATATATATATATATATATATATATATATATATATATATATATATATATATATATATATATATATATATATATATATATATATATATATATATATATATATATATATATATATATATATATAGACACACACACACACACATACATACATACATACATATATACATACATATATATATGTCCCTATATGTATGTATGTGTGTGTGTGTGTATGTGTGTGTGTGTGTATGTATGTATGTATGTATATATATACACACACACATACATACATATATATATATATATATATATATATGCCACTGGTCACAAGATCTAATGCTCACCTACCAGGATACTGGAATATTCCCTCATGGATTGGAATATATTAATTCAAAGACCTCACATGATAGAATTATTACACTATTCCATGAATGTATAACACAGCCTGGTTCGGAAGGAGGCTAGTGTTTAATTTATTTTGACTTATATATGAACTATATGTTCACCCCTAGTAAGAAACACTAATAAAACATACAAACATACAAATATCAAGATCATCAAGGCTCAATTACAGTCCATAAAATTATTCAATGTCAAACTTTAAACATATCTACAATATCCAAAAATATCAATAATATTGACAACATCAATATCGATATCATCATGGCCTATAACATAATGGATATCTAAAAAGTCTATAACATAGTTGCAATACATATCGATATGCAATTATTTAAAAACCTAGATTCTAATTTCTAGGTCTGTATATACTCATTAGTAAAAGAGGGAGAAAAAAACCAAAACAAAGTGAAATAAAAAAAAATAAAAAATAAAAAAAGGGAAAAGGGAGAATAACAACAGAGTTACAAGTCTTCTTGATGGAATAGAACAGGTTGCTTGGTGTATTTACTCATTCTTGATCAATTGCATTTGGTTTAGAGCTTACCTTGAGGGCGATTCAATGAGAGAGGACGAGGAACGGCTGCAGTTGGGGCTGGTCTCGCCTGGCAACTTTCCTGGATCGCTACTGGAGTTGGATAGTCTCGTCGACGACTTGCGAGGGCGACCGAATCTGTCTTCGTGGCTTGAGCGAGGTGGCAGCCGAGTGGATTATTGCTGGAGTTGGATATTCTCGACGGCGACTTGCGAGGGCGAGCGGTTCTCTCTTGGTGGCTTGAGCGAGGAGCGGATCTCGCCTGGGCTCGCTGCCGGAGTTAGGGCGGTCTCGATCGCCGGCGGATTGCGAGGGCGATCAAGCAGATCACTTGGATCTGCTTGCGAGGGTGCGCCGATGTCGTGGGGCAGTTGAATGTGGTGGCGGGGGATGACAATGGAGGTTGCGGTTGGGGTGATCTCGCGGCGATGGGAGAAAAGGAGTTAGGGTTTTGGAGGAGATAAAGAGTAAACGATTGTATGGGAAGATGAACAGTGAAGTTATTTTCCCTGATGCGTGGGGAATTTCTAAATGCACACCACATTTTACTAGTGAGCACTGCATATTACATAGTAAAGTGATTTACAACAAAGGGGAAAGTGCTCACTAGTAATATACGGTGCGCATTTAGAGTTTCCCGAGATCACACGTTTAAGTTCGGAAAAATAATCAAAAGGGGGAAATTCTAAATGCGCACCATATTTAACTATTGAACACAATTTTCCCCTATTGTAAATCATTTACTATATAGTATATGTGGTGCTCACTAGTAACATGTTGTGATATCCAATATTTAATTTAAAAATAAACCAAATTATATAACATTCTTATCATTACAAAAACCCTTTAATAAAAATTATATAGATAATTATCACAAATATTAAAATGTAAATTGAATTTTGTGACAACTATTTAATTTTGTAGCTAAAAAATTAGAATTTTTTCGTGACAAAGTTTATTTGTTGTTGCAAAATACTCTCTTTTAGTGACAAGTTTTACATTTCTCACAAAAAATTTGCAAATGAAGCACAAATTTGTGACAATTAAAATCTAACGTCACTAAAAACAAATATTTAATTACAATTTTTAGTACATAGTCAGTAAAAAATTAGGATTACGTGACTAATAATTATCTTCGTCACAAAAAATCCTTAATTTTAGTGACATAATTTATTTGTTGTCACAAAATACTCTAGTTTAGTGACGAATAATTATCTTCGTCACAAAAAATCCTAAATTTTAGTGACATAATTTATTTGTTGTTACAAAATACTCTAGTTTAGTGACAATATTTACTTTCGTCACAAAAAAATCGTCATTAAAGATATTTTTTGTGACAACAAATATTTAGCGTCGCTAAAAACAGATATTTAGTGACGAGATTTAATACGTTGTCACTAAAAACGAGGATTATGATACGAATATTTATCATCGTCACAAAAAAACCATTTTTCGTGACAAGTTTTCCTTATTGTCACAAAATACCCTTCTTTCGTGACAATTTTTATAGTTGTCACGAATTTTTAGTCACGAATTCCCTATTTTCCTGTAGTGTTATTGTTCATGTTCTTTTGTTGGTGGGCACTGTCTTTTTCTTTTTGTTATATTGTTCTATGCAAATGGATAGTGTGCCACTTTATGTATCGATTATATATATGAAAATAATCTCCTTTTTCTGTACTATTCGACTAAAGTTTTACTTGAAAGATAAATTAAAATTAATTAAATCATACTCATTGATATCTCACATTCATATAATATATTATCGTCTTTGGAATTTGTTTATTTATTTATTTCACATAGAGAATGCAATAATTAGTGACAAGTGAGAAGACTGACAAAGTAAAACATGCATCATGAACACAGTCTAAAGAGAGATTTAATGGCCTTAATAGAGATATAGAAGGAACATGGGCATGTGTGAAAATCTTTCTTTATTTTCTTAGTACTTTAGTGAATATTTTTAAACTATACTTAACAAATATTCTATAATCATTTGTATTTCAACTAATACAACAACAATAACAACAATAAAGCATTTTATCCCAAATACCTCGAGCATGCTACATGAACCAAAAGTGAATCACATCGAATCAATCATGTTGGTAATCCTTCTCCATTTATTCCTATCAAGTAATATATCCTCATTTAAACTTCTAGAATCCATATCTTTTTGTATTACCTCTATTTATGTTCTCTTCGTTTTCCATTCGCTCTTTTAACTTGTTCTACGTTGATAAGCTTCTTTTATCGTACTGGTACATTTCTAAATCTATGTTGTACATAACCAAACCATCGTAAGCAATTTTCTTGCATATTCTCATTTATGGGGGCTATATCTACCTTAGTACGAATTTCTTACTTTATCTCTCCTGGTGTTGCCGCATATTCAATGAAGCATGCGCATCTCTATTACACTTATCTTTCGTGAATGACGTTTCTTTATAACATAGTATTTCATGTCATATAATAAAACTGGCCTAATAGCAATCCTATAAAATTTTCCTTTCAGACTTAATGAAATGTTACGGCCACATCAAACTCCCGTTGCACTCCTCTATTGCAACCAGTTAGCTTGTATCCTATGATTAATATTACAATTGATTTCTCTATCATTTTGAATAATAGAACTCAAATACCTAAACTGACTGCTTATTTGTATCTCTTGTCCATTCAGTGTTATAACACTATAGTTTAGGGTCCGTCGTTTACTAAATTTACACTCTATATACTCTGTTTTAGATCTACTCAATTTAAAATCTCTAGATTCTAATTTATGCCTCCATAACTCTATAAGCACAGCACTAGCGGAGTTCTTTATGTTTCAAGTAATGTTGCAAATATTTATTCGAATAATTTATAATAGATAATATCATTGATTTGCAATCTATCTACATGCATAAAATAAGTTTATTATCCTCAAACTTTTTCATATATTTCCTAGAAAATTCATTGATGATTATCATTATACAATATATATATATATATATATATATATATATATATATATATATATAATTTTCAGGCAAGAAATTGTTTTAAATTTTTTAAAACTTTATTTGGATAAATAAATAATTCTCCAATGAATAAAAGTAAAAAAAAATAATATAAATATAGATTATGCAAATCAATTCATCATTACTAAATACAAAACTATAAAGAGTTAACGGCTGAGTATTAAATGACATCCCAAAACTGATGCTTCATTATATATAATAATAAAAACTATTTGTAATATTTTGAATCTTAATTGACAATCCAGTATAGTTGATAATTAAATTTCAAAGATAAATTTTTTTCCTTCACTTTAATCTTTATGTAAGTACTAGGCTAATGCAAAGTTTCTTCATGTGATTATCGATTTATCTCGTTTCATGATTTTGAATTCTCTTCCTATGCAAGAAAATTCCAAATTTATTAAAAGTTATTAATTCTTTTTTAGTTGGCCTCTAGGTTAATTAGAGATTGCATAATTTTTGTTCAAAAAACACGGCTAAGTATGGTTATTAAAAATAAAAAAAAATCATTTTACTTTTCCAAGAGTAAATATCTTAAAATATTTCCAAGTATTTGCATGAGATTTCTACTTGTTAACCAATCTAACTATATTACTAAGCAACACCTTTTTAGAAATTTTGGAATTAAATAATGAGAAAATTAAAAAAAAATGGGAGAAAAAAAGGAATGCTGTTGAGTTGTATGGGAAGGGTAAAGAGGAGAAAGAAAAAAGAGCACCGGGTAGTTTTCTTCTATAAAGGGTGTGGAGAAATAAAGAGAAGAGAGAGAAAATAGTTAATTTTGAAAACTACAAAACAAACAATATTTATCAATCTATCTATTAACCTTTAAATATAAATAAAAATTCAAAAGGGAAATCACAGAAAAAAAAAGACCTTTTCATCTTCAAGAGAAATCTACAAAAAGGTCACAATTTAATTTATCTTACTTTTTATTTTTCTTTAGTTATTTTCCTAATTATATCAATTTTAAAGAAGTTATGATGTATCTCTATTTAAAATAATTATAACGTTACTAAAAAAATTCCAAAGCTCCAAATTTTTATAGAAATTTAGAATTAAAACATTACTTAGTTTTTATTTTTCTTTTAGTTTTCTAATCTACCAAATAAAACAAATAATATTATAAGGAGAATTTCATGCTCCAAAAATTTTAAATTTTTGAAAATATTAATATGTCAAACAGTAAGCATTGGTAAATTTTTGGTTAAAAATTAAGATGAGCTAAAAATTAAAATTTTATAATTTAAAAGAAAAGTATTTTAATATCTTAAATAAATAAAATTCATATCCTTAAGAAGTCATAAACAATTATGCCAATTCATGATCTTTTTATTTTTCTCTTAAAAAAATTAATTCAAACTCTAAATTTTATTGTTACTAAAATTATTTCATATCCTCCTCATTTTAGCCTTTAGGATAAAAAAATAACTTACAATAATAAAAATATTGGGTTTTAGATATGATTACATCTAAAACTACTTTCAACAATCTTGGTAAACATGATTTTATAATCCAATCTTAATCTATATCTAGCCTTTATCTTTCAAATTGGTTGGCAAATATCTAAACTTATACAAGATCAAAAGTAGTATTATTTATATGAAAATTAAAAAAATATCAATATGTTTAAAGCTAATTATTTCTTTTTTAAATGAAAGGAAATACCAATGTGCATTATTGGGTATGAACTTGGGCTAAATTAACTAACTTTGGGGAAAAAAAATTATATCAATAATTGCAAGTCTCATGTAACCATCTATTTTACTCTAGCCAAATTCTTTAAATCTACAAATAAGTTTAGTAAATAAATTAGATACCTCTACAAATCAAAATTCTTTACTTATTAATCATACTTGATAAATCTCAAATCTTTATTATTAAACTTATTCAAAACTTTTAATGTATATTTTATATTACTAGGCAAAACCTTTAATATCCAGGCATAAAAAAAAGGAAAAAGGATGAGAAAGAATGATGGTGGTTTTCTTTTTTAAGGGGTGTGGATAATTAGACAAGTGAGAGAGAAAACAACTAGTTAATTGTGAAAATAGAAAATGAAACTAATACCTCTTAATTTATCTCTCAACTATTTTAACACCAACAAAAAATTCGAAAAGGGAAACCATAAAATAAAGAGAATCTCTTCATCTTCTAGAGTAATCTATAATCTATAATGTCATATTTAATTTTATTTACTTTTTCTTCTTAATTTAGTTATGTTCTTAATTTATATCAATTTAAATCAAGTTATAATGTATCTCCATTGAAAAAAAAGGAACATTTTAAGAAGAATTCCAATGCTCCAAGTTTTAGAAATAATAAAAATAGAATTTTAGAAAATAAACTTTATTTAATTTTGTTTTTTCTTTTAATTATTTCTCTAATATACACCAAACAAAAAAAATATTAATAGAAGAATTTAATGTTCCAAATTTTTAAGAATTATGAAAATTTGAATATAAACAAATAGTAATCATAAGAATTATACGGTAACTTTATTGTTAAAAATTAAGAAAAGTTTAAATATTAAATTTTTTTTGAAGAGTTTTAATTAGTTATTAGATCAAAATTTATTATAACAAAAATTTACCCTCACAAAAACTGAAAGATATATAACAACAACAACAACTAACAACAACTAAGCCTTTTATCTCAAGTATTTGGGGTAGGCTACATGAACCAAAAAAAGAATCACACTGGATCGATCACTTTGATAGTTCTTCTCCATTCATTTCTATCAAGTAATATCTTCTCATTTAAATCTCTAGAATCCATATCTTTTCGTATCATCTCCATCCATATTTTTTTCGGTCTTCTCTTCATTCTTTTAACTTATCATATATTGATAAACTCTCCTCGTCAAACTGATGCATTTGTAGGTCTACGTTGCACATGACTAAACCATCGTAAGCGATTTTCTCGTATCTTCTCATCGATGGGAGCTACACCTATATTAGCACGAATATCTTCATTTTTTATCTCTCCTAGTGTTGCCACATATCCAGCGGAGTATGCGCATCTCTGCTACACTTATCTTCTATGAATAACGTTTCTTTATAACCCAACATTCCGCGCCATATAATAAAGTTGGCCTAATAGCAGTTCTATAAAATTTTTCCTTCAATCTTAACGGAATGTTATGGTCGCATAAAACTCTCGTTGCCATCTTCCATTTCAACCAGCTAGTTTGTATCTTATGGTTAACATCATTATCGATTTCTTCATTATTCTAAATAATAGAACCCAAATACCTAAACTGACTGTTCATTTGTATCTCTTACCCATCCAGTTTTACAACATTATAGTCTGTGGTCCATCGTTTAGTAAATTTACATTCCATATACTTTGTTTTAGACCTATTCAATATAAAATCTCTAGATTCTAATGTGTATCTCCATAACTCTAACTTGGTATTTACCCCTACTCTTGTCTCATCAGCTAAGACAATACCATTAGCAAATAGCATATACCAAGATATCTCATTCTGAATAGCTCTAGTAATATCATCCATTACTATAACAAATAAGAATGGGCTCAATGCAGATCCTTGATGTAATCCAATTGGAATAGAAAAACCACTTGTTAAACCACCACATGTTCTGATATTGGCCACTATTCCATCATACATATCCTTAATTATATCGATATATTTGATGGGAACTCTTTTCTTTATCAATATCCACCAAAATATCTCTCGTAGTATCTTATCATAGGCTTTCTCTAAGTCAATGAATACCATATGCAAATCTCTATTTTTCTCTCGGAATCACTCTATAACTTGGCGAAGTAAATGAATAACTTCTGTCGTCGATCGCCCGACATAAATCCAAACTGGTTCTCAGATATTGTAACAGTTTGTCGCAATCTATGTTCAATTATTCTTTCCCAAAGCTTCATAGTGTGACACATGAGTTTTATTCCCTGATAATTAGAAGAACTCTGAATATCATCCTCGTTCTTATATAGAGATACTAGAATACTCTTTCTCTATTTATTTGGCATTTTCTTAATTTGTCAAATTTTATTAAAAAAATCTGTCAGCCACCTCACACCAATCCCTCCTAAGTATCTTTATATCTCTATAAGAATCTATCTGAACCAACAGATTTCTTGATTTCATTTTCTTCAAAACCTCTTTTACTTTAGACTCTTTGATTATGTGCATAAATCTACGATTCATATCCTCACATTGAATAGTAAGATCTCCCAAATTTTGAGTAAAACTACCATTATATAATCTATCAAAATAATCTTTCCATTTTTCTTTAATCTTTTCGTCTCGAATTAGAACCGTTTTATCATCATTTTTAATACACTTTACATTACATAAGTCTCTAGACTCTCTCTCTTATTCGAGCAATTATATATATATATATATATATATATATCCTTTTTTGTCTCTTTATTATCCAACTTTTTGTACACTTATTTATATAATTTAGTTTTTACATCCCGAACAGCTTTTTTAGCCTCCTTTGCTAATTTATACTTCTCAAAACTTATTCCATCATCATTATTATTATTCTTCAAATCTCTATAAAGGTCTCGCTTGATCTTAATAGTATTTTTTACCTCTTCATTCCATCATGATGTGTCCTTATATGGTGGAGCACCATCTCTTGACTCACCAAATATATTTTTAACTATCATTTTAATGCAGCTAGCCATTTTGTTCCATGTTACATTAGGATCATCATGGTCTGCTACTTGTACTACTCTATTTACAAAATCTTTTTGATTACTTTCTAATCGCCACCACTTAATCTTAGGATCTAATTTATAGTTAATTTTTCTAAGTCTCTTTCTAATGCGAATATCTAAAACTAAAAGTCTATGTTGGCTAACTACACTCTTATCTGGCACTACCTTACAATCGATACAACTAGCTTTATATACCGTCTTAGTTTAAAAAAAAATCTATTTGGCTTGCATTCAATCCACTTTTAAAAGTAATCAAGTGATAAATTCTCTTTTTAAACCAAGTATTCACTAAAATCAAATCATAAAACAAAACAAAATCTAGAATTGAATTACCTGCTTCATTTCTCTCTCTAAAACTAAATGCTCCATGTACACTATCAAACCCATTACGACTAGTTGTTACATGCCCATTGAAATCACCACCAATGAATAGTTTTTCCCAAGTGGGTATTACTTATACTATCTCATCTAGATCCTCCCAAAATTGATATTTGCTAGATTCATCAAGTCCTACTTGTGATGCATAGACACAATGATATTAAAAATCTCTCTATCTAAAATAAATTTAACTAATAAAATTCTATTACCCTTCATCGTAATCTCCATGACATTCCCAAGTAATTGCTTATTTATGATCACAGCTATCCCATTACGCTCTACCCGTATACAAAAATTTATAACACAAGGTTCTATGACTTTACCTTTATCACCTACCCACTTAGTCTCCTGCACGCACAAAATGTTAACCCCCATTCTAATCATATCATCAACTAACTCTGCTAATCTCTCTATAAGGGAGCCTGTATTTCACGTTACCAACAGAAAATCTATGTTTATATTTATGAGCTAACTTTTTTATCCCTACCCGCTCATTAAGATGTGGAAACTCTCTTATATTTGACACCACATACAGGCACCGACGTGACGCGTCGCTGGACGACGACCTAGCAATTCTCGTACATTTTTCACTATAATCGGGCTCCAATGTATCGCGTCGCTCAGTAAGAAACATCCAAACGAAATTCATATTTTTTATCATATCATAATATGTGATAATATTTAACACTGACTATCACCGACCTACCGCAAAAACTGAAAGATATAAAATAATAAAAATTTATATATTTGGGTTTTGTCGGTCGG
The DNA here is from genome assembly GCA_036321105.1 of Dracaena cambodiana. Lineage (NCBI taxonomy): Eukaryota > Viridiplantae > Streptophyta > Magnoliopsida > Asparagales > Asparagaceae > Dracaena > Dracaena cambodiana. Next base: position 22,519,353 of record JAYEPQ010000019.1, read on the forward strand.
GAAGATGTTGGAAGTCTCAGTTTTCAAACGAAAGGAACCAAAAACCGCATTAACCGAAGCAATCGGTTTCGTTTTTCCAGTATTTGGCTCCGCCCTACCCAAATAGCCCGACTGCTAAAAAACCCTAAATATTATCCAATCTACGCCCGCCGCAACGTCTCTCGTCCCTGAAGTCTTTCGATCGCTCGGAGAGCGTCCTCTTCGTCGTCCTCTCCTCTCCCTCTTCCTCCTTCGTGTAACCGAATCCGACGAGCTTCTCAAAAACGATGAGTTCGAAGGCGTAATCTCAACTTTAGATCTCAAAACCCTAGCCCCTCAAAATCCTCAAATCCTCGAATCAACCCGGCTCTTCTCTCCTCTCAAATTCCCTAACCCAAAAACTAAAAGAATTTCCCTCACGAATCGAAGAGTTTCTGCAGGTAATTTAATCTTCTCTCAAATTCAATCTTCTGTTGAGAAATCATATGTGATCGATCTTTCTCGTTTAGGTGATTCATCCAATGGGTAGCAAAAGGAAAACACCGAGTTCTACCGAAGAAGTTGAGATCGAAGTTGAAACTGGGAAAGAGAAAGCAAACGATTCCACTGCTTTAAAGCCCGAGCAGGATAGCCAAAAGAAGAGCTTGAAGCCCATGGAGAGGAGGAAGAAGAGGAAACAGATGGATAAAGAGAAGCACCACAGCGATCTCAAGAGCAAACCCGAAGCTAATGAAATGGCGGCTGAACGCCCGCCATTAAAGGAGGCGCCTTTGCCTTCCTCTTCTGCCGCTAGCACACCTGGGTTCCATATTAATGTGTTCAGGGACCTCGCGTCTGCGGATCTGGCGGTTCGTAAGGCAGCAGCCGAGACGCTGGTTGTGGAGTTGATTGAGGTCCAGAGAGCGTACGAGATGATGGGAGGGGAGAAGGGCAAGGAAGAAGAGGGGGCAGTTCAGTTGGAAGCGGAGAAGGATGATGGGTTGATGAATTGCGCCCCGTCTTTGAGATATGCCATTCGGCGGCTCATTCGTGGAGTTTCTTCGTCTAGGGAGGTAATCACTTGTTTGGCATTGCTGGTGTTTGTGCTGTTTCCACAGTTTCATGGTTTAATATTGTCGGGGTATTTCAGTCATATCTTGCGGAAACTTGACATTACGACACTTACTTTGGCTTACATGGCGGGACAGCTACCCCCACGCCGGTTTCAATAATATGTAATATCTTAGTTTTATCATATAAGATTAAAAGTATTAGAATTGTCCAGAATCAATGAACATACTAGATCGTTTTATAAATGACAGAAGTTGTCTGTTGAATATGTATACTATTGTTTGCAACATCCTACAATCATTTGGTTACTTTGGGCTTTAACTTTGAATTGCTTGGTCATAAGAATTTGGCACCCACTATAGCCTACAAACTATTTGGAAGCTCCCTAACTTCAAGATTGAGAATAAAGTTAAGTTATGCTTGTGTGAGGTAGAGTATGTTTAGATTGAAATTCTGTTAAACTATAAAGCTTGGGATTATTTTAATGTAATAATAATCATATGGAGTGCTTGATTACTATTAGTTATTCATGAGCGCTTCCCAGCTTGAAGATTTGGATTCAAATTAAATTATGGTTCGTTGATATAGGCTATGTCTAGACGGGAACTTTGTCAAGCTATTTTAGCTTGATATTGTTTTTATTTAATGGAATATTATTATATGGAGCTGTTGATCACTATTAATTATTTGTGGAAGCTCCCTAAGTTCAAGATTGGGGTTAAAATTATGTTATCATTGGGTGAGGTAGGCTGTGTTTGGATTGGAATTCTATCAAGCTATTTTAGCTCGATATCATTTTAATTTACGGGCATAATTATTATATGGAATCTAGGCACCCACTGAAGCTAGTCACCTTTAGGGCACCTTGATTAAGCGAGTGCATATGTAGTCTAGGTAGGCAGCCCTTGGTGCCTGGGTGAACCGCTTGATGCTTTTTTTAACACGGTAGCAGTTGATTATTATTAATTATTTATTACTTTTTCCCTTTGTTGTGAAGATATGGTATTTGTATTTAAGTTTAAATATGGAATTCTGTTTTGTATGGAAAGAAAGTAGCTTGCCAGATGGGTTGAGTATTCTGAGTCGCAAATGTGTGCTAGGTTGCAACTTCTGCAATACTTAACAAATTACTATCTAACTCTATTCAGTATTATTATTTGAAATTGCATGTGCACACATGTGTATCACAAATCTTTTTCAAGTTCGTTGCATTTCAATTTATGCTCTTGCTTCTGTTTGAATCCATCTTTTTTACTAATTTATTGAGTCCTTATGGAGTTAAGTCCAGTAAAAATTTAGCCATCCATGGAAGTTTTCTTTTTCTTTTTTTCTTCCGAAGTAACCCTACATATGGTGGGAACGGGAAATATTTCTGTTTATGTTGTAACATACAAACTCTAGATTGAACTAATTGGAAGATTCGAAGTTGTCTTGGTGTTTTGTTTGCTTCTTCAAACTCCAGCGAGTTGTCAATTGGAATAATTGGGGGAGAAAAGGGATGAACTGAATTGTAGTGCAGTAAATGCATATTTATTATACTGACACTGTCACTACT
>JAYEPQ010000019.1:22526936-22581936 GCA_036321105.1 Dracaena cambodiana
AGAGCTTAGTTTGCATGTTTTGCATTTCACATTTTTTTTTTTTTATATATCTAAGAGCATGTGAGAGAGGAAAATCAAACCAATCAGATAGAGTTTTCTTTTACCGTAGTCACTCCAATCTGTTGCCTTGCCTAAGGTATGCTTCCCCTTGAATTCCATCTGCCATCTTCCTTCACTGCTTCCTTTTCTCCATATGCACTATTTATTTCACCAATCCACCAACTAAGAAGCATGAACACGTCCAAGGGAATGTCGTGTCCGTATCGAACACATGTTTGATGTAGACAAGACAAAAATCGTGCGCAACGTGTCCAATAAATTAAGGGAAAAGTGCTGTTTGTCGGAGCTTCTTGTACGTTGTATCTGAGAAAGGAGTTAAATGGTCTGAAAAATCGAAAATAAACATTACTAAATTGATAATATTTGGTTATACTTAATTGGATTTATGAAGTTATATTTTAACATTTTCTTATGGGCATGAGATTTATTTTGTTTCTATGTTTAAAGAAATAATTTTTTGTATTCACATTCTATACTAATTTATGACCTGCTAACATCATCATTTTTTTTTTTCCTTTTCATCTCTTTGCGTATAAAGGGTGAGAGAGGCTGATAGATGCATGGTTGATGGTGAGCCTTGTGGTTTTTAAAGGAATGAAGAGACACAAATCTATATATTGTCTATATTTTGGTATAGGATATTTTACACCTACTTCCTGCCTGGAAACTACCTGTATGGATACATCCTGTCTTCTTATCTCCCTCTCGGTTCTATTAGAAACATGGATAAACTTCAGTTAATACTTAAGCGCACAATTCCTAGTTACAATAGAAAGAAGACCTTAATTTGTCCTATATCTGAAGTTAGTTGGCTGATTATTCTAATTCCTGTGCATGGTTGATATCATTGTGACGAAATTCGTGCTATTATGCATGACACGATGCTCTGAATTTTGCTAGCTTTAATGGTCCTGTTCTTGGTATAGCTGTATTTTAAACCATTTCATCTTAGACGTACTGCTACATACTTTAACATTCTCCTCTTTTACATATTTATATTTCTTATATGCTTCTGAATGACTTCCTTAGAATATATTATGAATGGCGTATTATAGTTGCAGAGTAGTTATTTATTATTTTTAAAGTTCATCATAAATAGCTTTAGATACATAATTTTTTAAAAAAGTTTTATTTAATCATTACTTTTCTGTCAGCAACCTTTCATGTGAAACAATGAAAAAAATTCATTCGTAGTGGTGATTTTAAAAGCTTGCAGTACATTTTTTTTCCAGACCAAAACCATAAAGATAGGTAGTTTGAAACAGCCCAATGTGCTTTACTTGAAACCCTATGGTTTTGTTTTGAAACAATTATCGTTCTGTGTTTTTAATCCCTTCTTAGACAAAATCTCTTGGCTTTTAGTAGCTGTCAATGGAACTTGATTTCTTATTTATATATTCATTCTTATCATTACTAAACCAATTGTTCTCCCATAACTCTGGGGCTTGACAATGATGTATTTGATTAAATGGGAGCGAAGTCATATTGTAATCTGTTGTTGTGCTATGAATTATTTAATATTAGTTTGAAATTGTTTACTGTAGTGCAGTCCTCCGTGATAATGGTGGGAGTTTTAGGAAATTAAGAATGGTTTCTTAGATGAATTAGATGCATATCCTTTATATATTCATTTATTTGAAAATTTGCTAAGAGGGTTTGTGGAATCTGAAGGGCATGAATAGATTATATTCTTAAGACCCCTGTAATGGATGCAAGCTGGTTCAACTGTTTTAAATGTAATTATTCTGGTCAAACAGCTAAAAGAGTTGGTTTAACTGATCTATCCAAGCTGGTTTGAACCAGTAATCAGTTTAATTCTTCTTGTTAGATTTGGCTGAACACTGCAGATGTGATTTATGTGGTTCAATCCGATAGTTTCCACTATGTTTTCTTACCTTTTGTGTTCTCAGCATCTAGTTGCGAACCCCTCCTTCAAACAATATAGACTTACAGTTAAATAAGCTAGTTTATCTAGAGGGCTAGCCACTACAACTAAAATTTCCTCAATGCATTAATAAATGGTTCTGAATAATTGTATCAAAATGTCCATGAAAGTACTGCAGATAATATGCTGTAGTATTCTGTGAGCATAATGTAAGTTGTATGACGGTCTTGGTAGTTTTATTAGGGGAACTGATATGGGAAAGAAACGAAAAGCATTTCATTGAGCTTCTGTCATTCAAGGATAACATAAGCCTTTCGATCATGTGCATTTAGTATGCAAGTCATATTATCTATTTTATTTTTATCAGGTAGCTGAAGCATTCAGCTTCTTGAATACTGAAGATCAACATATCTTTATAATAGCTAGTGGCTACATGGATAAATGTAAGAAGCTGAGGCTTAACATCAAATTGGTGCTGGCCCTATAACTTATAGGAACCTGATGAACTCAACCAGAGCTATTTTACAGCTTTTCTGTGCCTTCAACTACGTTTGTTGAGCCTATTTGGTTAGTGCAAGTAAAGATTCTGCTGCAACTAGTGTCTAAATACTCATATTACTACTCGTGTTCTAATATGCGTTGTAGTAGCTGAATTGCTAAATCTCTTATTTGGTTTCGAAAAAGTAATGCTGCTGCATCTCGTGCAACACTGGTGTTTGGCTGTTGCTTATCGATTCTACCAATATAAGATTGTATACCTGATAAATATATCTTAATCTAGATGTATCTTGGAACATGATTATCTTGAATAACTTAAAATTTTGGAAAGGAATCATTCAATACATCCGTTTGTAGAAACAGCCATTTTGTAAAACAGTATTTAATTGAATAACAACAGTGGTGGGCTCTTGTATTTTGTTTTCTCCAGGAATATCTGAATGCTTAGGGGTACATGGTTTAATTAACTATAAACCTATGCAGTTCTGGCTCTAATGTGTATCTTGTTTAGTCTCTGTTTGATTTGAATTCTTATTTCTCTGTATGTAACCTTAACTCGGAGTTGCAGTTTGATCTGATGCTCACTCTTCTTGTTTTACAGCTACCTTTGGAAGCTGTGACAAACCATGTTCTTGATGTTCCTGGCATAAAAGAATGTTTCCAGAAAGCTGCCAAAATTGGAGATCCAGATTCCTTAGTTTTGGCTTTGAAGTTGTGGGAGAGAGTTCCTATGGAGAGTGAAGTATTTGGCGAGCTCCTGCCAAGCCCATTTAGTCCAGACAACTTCTTCACTGGAGATAATCTGTCAAAACTCGTGCCTTGTTTCAAGGTAATATTTCACCACTTGTAATTTTTATCTGTAGTTTATAGTGAGCAGATAGCGTTCATAGATATATTAGTGCTGATGATCTCTCTGGGAATATTAAATGGAAGAATAGATATTGTCTACTGCAAAGGCTTCCACAAGTCCTCAAAAGGTGTTTTTAAACCATTTAATAATTTTGGTGTAAAACCCTCTCACTTTGTTCTTTTAATTCTTTATTCCTTAAATTATGTTCTTGAGACAAATAATGATTTGCCCAATTGGTAGACATTGATGAGTGTGTCAGGTGTGGGTGTTGAACATGCCAAGTTTTGCTTGGGGAAAGCAACCAGATTTTATTGCATATGAACTCGAGATGTACGTTTACTTTTTTTTTCTTTTTTTCTTTTTTTCTTTTTTGTATTTCTTTTGCTATTACTTTCAAATTCTTTTTTTTAATCCACTTATTGTTTGACTCGATTGTCTTCTTTTCTTTTAGATTCAAATATCCATAATTTGCATTTACATGTTTTGGTATTTACTGCAACTCTCTATTCCAAGGTTTCAAATATTGGCTGAAACTGATACATATGCATTTAGGATACCAGAGTTTGAGTTATCTGATATGATATGGATCCTATATTTTTTATGGGTACTGCCAATATTTCCAGTGTTTTTCCATTTTACTGGTAATATATTCGAAGTCTGATATTGCTAATTTCTGGAAGGATAAATTATCAATTGATACCGATTAATTCCAAGATTTAAAACCTTGTTTAACCTTTAGTAGTGTGTCACTTATTAATTCTTGTATAAATTGTAAATGATCCATGTATCGTGCTTGTTTCTATCATGAAGTTTTATCCTTGTCAGGCAAGTTGCCACACGTGGTGAACACTGCAAATTTTTGCATTCCTCAAACACATGTTGGGTATTTCTTTATGCCTATATTTTTTAAATTTAAATATTTGTCGGGTATTTCTTGGACACATATCATATTTTTTTCGCACTTCTTTGTTTAGAACATGCTTGATATATTTATTTTCTTTCATATGTTTGTCAACAGCTACAGCTTTACTTAATATGAAAAATGATCAAAATATTGACCTGTATTAAATTGCGATAACCTTAGATATGCTTCCATATAGGAATCAATATACATTGAGGTACTTGTTATGAAGTTGAAGAACAGAGACCTATTTCTTTTGCAGAGTTATAAAAATTTACAGGTTAAATTTTAGCACAGCCCTATGGATCTGTCTTCTTGTGTTGGTCGTCAATTGGGTAAACCATGTCTTATTAATAAAACTAAATTTTGTGAAACACCCCTATAATCTCCCAAGTCAATGGTAGGAACCAAAGAGATAAAATTTGGGTTATACACTTTCAAAGTTTCCCTCCAATCCTAAAGTAGTCAAAAGCTTAATTTATTTTCCAGCTTTATCATCTCCCAATGTACCTTATAAATATGAAATTTAGACCATCCGGACGTGGACTTTATTAGGATCTGGCAATTTTACTGCAGTTTCAAGCTCCTCCCCGGATAATCTTTGAGATAACCCCTTATTTGCACCCTTGGTGAGAATTCTTTTATGAGGAATATCATCAACATATTTTGTAAAGGAATGTTGAATTGTTCTGTGTAGTATAATACTGCCTAGGACTTGATTTCTTCTACTTGTTCTAAGATTGAATTTGAAATATCAAGCTAAGTAACATGTCTAATGCAGGAAGAGTTTCTACCAGAACTAATTGAAGCATGGGAAAATTAAGAATTTCAGTCATCTTGAATTACCAAGTCACTCTGCTCAACTGTTGCTCTTTACTTTCCCTCTACACCTAGAAGTCTTATAGTTCTCTCCTTGAAAGTGAGTTTCTTCCTTTGGTAAATACTGGTCTGTCTGTTTGCTGCAAGACTAGTTTGAATTGCATTAAAATTGTTCTTGCACCTAATAATATTAGAATCAATCATGACTTATAGACCAAGACTTCATTTCTCCTTTACTGCAAATCTGGTAAGAGGGTCTCCATTGCTTGGCTTTTTCCAAAATCTAATTTATACACTCCATTTACCCCCTCTCAATTCTAGAAATTCAAGTACCTGAAAGGCTTGGGATCAAAGTCAATATAAAGCTTGATTAATACCAATGAAGGGTGAGGATCACTTGTTGAAGGCTCTAGCACTATAGCAGAAGGCAATGGATAAGAATTTATCCATGAAGAGTTGCATAATATCCTTCTATTATGCAGGCTATTCATGCTTCCTCAAGAAAGATTTGACCAGTTCCACCTGTCCTGAGAAAATGTTTGCAAACCAGTAGTTTGAATTCAGTTTATCAGTGAGCTTTTTGCCTCCCAATATCTCGTGCTGAATCTTACAACATTAAAACCCCCATGTATCCAAAGGTTAGTAATATTGCTACTGAGTGCTGTAATGTCCTCAATGGATCACTTCTTCCCTCCTTTGTGTTGTACCCATATATATTGGACATCTCAAACTAAAGTGATCCATCCTTACAGTTACAATATAATGGATAAGTTGGTCAGAGACGTGTTCCTACTTGTATCCTTCCGTTGAAGCCAAATTCTTCCTTTGGGTACTCATGTGCAGTTAGTAGCAAATGTCCATGCAGAGCCCAGCCTTCTACTAATTTGAACCAAGTTCTTTTGCTTAACTTTTGTTTCCACCAGGCCAATAATATCAATCTTATATGAGGCCAACATTTTCTTCACACCACTTATTCTTCCTTTGGAGTTAAGATGCCTGATATTCCATGATACTATCTCCATTGAGACTTTTAGAGTTTTACGATGTTCTTTCCACTCGCAGACTTCTTTTCTGGTGCAGTTGCTTTTGGATAGTGTTCTTCTTAGTCTTTTTAGGATCATTTGTTCAACTTTTCAAAGTCTCCAACTTTGTCAGTCCATTTACTGTTAGACTTGTAGAAATATTAGGGATTTTCAGGCATTTATCCTTCACACCAGACTATTATTCAGACTTCAGAGCTTGCTTCAGTTGATTTCTCCACATTCTGAGTGCTAGCATCAACTTGCTCAGGTAAGGGCTAACCTTCTCTGGACTTTGCAACTCTTCAATATTGAAAGCTTGCTGGTCACTGTTGACTGCAAGTATCATTTCCAGAGCTTGTAGGGGCTGCTACAAGAGCTTCTTTGCCTGCTGAAGATGGATCTTTATCGCATAAAATCTCCTCATCCAGAAAACTGTCATCAGAATTTTCTCTGTTACATTGATACCATCTGTTTTATCCTAACCTTTTATGTGTTTAGTTTCAGGTTCTTGTATCTTTTGAGCATGAGGTTCATCCATTTTTAGCATCACAATTCAAGTCTTGGACTACTTCACTTTCTTTGCCGCATTAACCATATGATATTGTCAGCATGATTCTTCTCCAGCTCCTATGCTTCTTGTCGATCTTCATGTGTATCAGTTACCTTGTTGCTTGTAGCATTATCAGCAAATAAGCTTTTGCTTAAACTATTTCCATCTTGCTCCTTAACAATAGGATCTTCAAGATTATTTGATCTGTCAGCATCAGACTTCATAGGAACCCACTTTGGAACCATAGGACATTGAAAATCAACATGGCCAAAAGAGCTATTGTTTTCTTGGAGGTCTCCATTGATATTCTACAGAAAGATTAACCTGTGTATTATCTTGCATCTCTTGAGTGACTTCTTCAGTTAATGGCTCTGAGCAGAAACCTCTTTAAAACATGTAGCAAAAGCGAACTTCTCTCCCATAGCAGTTGAGCTTTCTAGGAATAATGGCTTTCCCATATACCTTGCCATCTTACTCAGAATTTGAGCAAAACTTCGGATGAAGGTTGGGAAACTTGAAGATAGATCTTTTTATGAAGTTATATTAAGATCACTTCTTTATGATTAAGGCCAACAAACAACTGTGGCCCTTCTTGTAATATTCTCTCACAGTCTTCTCCGTGAAAATCGCTTACGATGGTTTAGTCATATGCAACATAGGCCTACAAATGCACCAGTTCGACGAGGGGAGTTTATCAATGTAGGACAACTTAAAAAAACGAAGAGATGATCGAAGAAAATATGGATGAAGGTGATACAAAAAGATATGAATTTTAGAGGTTTAAATGAGGAGATATTACTTGATAGAAATGAATGGAGAAGAACTATCAAAGTGATCGATCTGGCGTGATTCTTTTTTGGTTCATGTAGGCTACCCCAAATACTTGGGATAAAAGGCTTAGTTGTTGTTGTTGTAGTCTTCTCCGTGAAGGAACTTGAAAAATAAGTGTCCATTCTCTCTGGAGAAGATTTGCATGGTGGAATTTGGTTCCCATCCTCAGAAGATCGCTGCTTTGAGATAATTTATATCAGGTTTGCTTTTTTGGTACTAGATCTTAAAATACATGATTGTATCTGGATTCTGAATTCATCTTAGGGTTTGACTGTCTAGGATTTGGAGTTTTGAAGGCATGGTAGAAACCCTAGGCTAGATCAATGGATATGCAGTTTTGTACCTCATGCATATAACCTTGTACCACCCAACAGAAGAAACATATTTGATGAAGATCTGCATCCTTCATCCTTTTCACGTGAAAAACTAGAATCTTGAGGCTGCAGATCATCTTGGTTCTTAGAAACCCTAGGAGCTGTAGATACTACAGTAATGCAAGATTTTTTTTTTTTTGGTATTACATGTCATTTTTTATGTATAATATTGTTCGAATATAAAGCTAGCCGTTTCCCTATATCCTACATTTTACAAAATATGCCATGTGCATACTCGTACCCATGCAACATAGATTGTAATATATATGTCCATGTAATTCCTTGAGTATGATTCAAGTGGGTGGGTGGTAAAATACATAAGCCCATGAGTTTGCTCTTTCCAAAAGGTGTTGATAAACAAGGATGGAACCATGTATGAACTTGAAGGGACCATGAGCCCTTAATGCCTGGAATTTTCTCCATGTTCTGCTGTGTTTTTCCATTTTTGTATGTTCATTTTACCAGATTGGCCCCTCATAAATTTTTGCCCTTTTTCTTTTTTACCTTATAATTTGATCCCTCCATGACTTTAATTAACTTTAAACTGCCCATCCTAATTTAGCAGCATACTATAACAAGAATTATTGTATTCTACTATCTATATATACACTAACTTTTCCTTTTAGTTAAAATTGGAAATATATTTTCTGGCCTTCCATATTTCGTTCATTCTGTTCGCAGGAAATCCTCCTCGAATTATGCAGTGCATTTGCTCAAAACTCTATTTTGAACATTAAAAAAAAATGTTTTGATCAATCAGAGCCCTGCATCCAAATTATTCTTTGATGTTCTCTGTTGGGCATATTCGTGACATCTATAAAGTAATCTTTTTATTTAATCAATATGTTCAACTTCCTTTATATTCCTATTCAGATCCTGTTGAATTTGTATATGTCAGTTAAATTTATATATTGTTTGTTACGGCTTGTATTAAAAACAATGTATTGATTCTAACAATACTATATACACTTCAAGATAGTTTTCTGTCCTTCAAGCCTGAGAGAGACACTGTAGTGTGAAGAGATGCTATACAAACCAACTGTTAGTTCAAATGGGAACACAATTCTAAAATTTAGGCAAATTTGAGAACGACAACCTTTAAGCATAGTTAAGTTAATGAGGTTAACAAAATTCATAGTTTCACTCCTAAGTTATATTCAGAAATAACTTGTTCAAGCTGAAAAGAAGAAGTAATGTATTCAATTGTAGGAATTGTTCTTACCGATACGTAAATTTTAAACATTTCAAGTACAGGGTAACATGTCGAAAGAAAGTGGCCAGTTTTGATTTTTTTTATAAGAGTTTAATCTATGTAATGTATGCAGAAGCAATACAAGTCAGTAACGGTGTTTCAAGCTTTAGCATATGTGGCTGCTCTCCGTGTGATAGCATGAAGAATCGGCATCATGTGGCATTGCTTCCAATTTATTATGCTTGTTGGGAAACATCTTGTGGACTCCGCATTTGTTTAACTGGTCATTCTCAGGGAAATTAGTAGAGGTGGACACTGGATGGGTTGGAGGAAGAATTAGTCTGCTTTAACAATTTACAGTTGAATTGCTAGAAATTTTTTAGTTGCAGAAGAGACTTTGATTGGAAGACCTAGTCCTTCATGGCTATATCCAACAGATGCGCTGCAATAAACACATATACACATGCTAATGGCCAATAAAATTTGATAGAATCTCCTAGTCTTTGACATATACCCAACATATACAAGTTCCAAGTATAAGCACACATCACAATATCAATGTCTTAAAGCTTGGCTGATGTACTGATAGATCGATCGATATCTCGGTGTTCTACCTCTGGCCGATACTATGTTTTTATAGCGTTTATCATTTTTGACCGAAATGAGCCGATACATCAGCTTGAAAGCCAGATATCTAGTGATATTTTGGTCTTCAATTATCGCTTAATAAGTAGTAATATTGGGTTTTCTTTTAATATGCAAAAAAATATGTTCCGATTTTTGGCTCATAAACCTGATGACCTATATGCATATGAGGAAGAGAGAATTAGGATTTGAATAATGGTCTCTTACCCCTTTCATCGATAGTTTCTCCGTCGTGAGTGGCTGCTATGAGGTGCGACATTGGTAAGCAATATTAGCAGCAATGGCCAACATCGACACTAATGTTGATTTTTTAATTTGGGATAATGCTGCTACCGTTGTGCTTAAAGTTCTCATCTTATTATTGACTTTTCCAAGTCAGGATAAAGGAGGAGACTTGTGGTTTACTGGTGACAGTTATCATAAAGTCTTGTTATGTATGACATGAGCTGAGAATTGAATTTCGTTGGGGGCATTTCCTACTGAGTGACATGATACGTTGGAGCCCAAATATAGTCAAAAGTGGATAAAGATTGCTAGATCATCGCCTAGAAGCTGTCGCTGCCATTGCCACTGCTACAGTCAGTATCCGAATGTCGTATCAAATGAGCTAGTATTAGTGGTGATGGTAAAAAAGTTAGTTCATGAATATTGAATTTGGTTGGTCTCGTGGAATATAGGTTTTCTAGAGTATGTTAGCATACTTAGTTGATACTATGATTAGAAGGGTTAGTATTTTGTTTGTACATGAGACTAAGTGGGCAGATGAAGGTAGTCATAGAGCCTTGGCGTTATAATTTTTGGTATGTAGATATAGATAGAAATTGTAATAGGATATGTCTGATCATAGATAAATAGTTATTTAGGGATATAGTGATTGATAGGAGGCTGGTACGATTTTACTAGTTAAACTAATTTTAGGTAGGAAGATTTTTATAATTAATACAAACCACAAGCAGGATGAGTCTAGTAAGCATCAATTTTGGGAGTATTTAGATAAGATGGTATAAGGGTTATCCATTAAAGAAAAGTTTTTTATAGGTGGTGACCTCAATGTGATTGTAGGAATTAATCATGATGGGTTGATATTGTATATGGAGGATTGGTTTTAGAGAAATAGATGAATATAATTCGATTCTAAATTTTGTTTTGTCTTATGATTTGATATTAGAGAATACTTGGTTTTGGAAGAGAGTTTCTCGAGTCATCACTTCTAGAAGTTGATCGAGTGTGAGCCAAGACCAGGATGATAGATAGAGGTAGTTGTATCGATTGTAAGATAGTAATGGATGAGAGTGTAGTGACCCTATAAGTCCTTAGTTTTAGATATTCGATTTAGAAGGAGACTAAAAAAGATTAAAAATTAGATTTTAAAATTAAGTGGCGGCCTATGAAGTATGTATACAGACATGAAACACAGATATGACAACATATATAAAGAGACGTGTTTATATCCTAAAAAATTAGGATGTGGGGACGCGACCACATAAAAATACATGCGACTATACATTCGATACATATAATGCACATCAAAGATCGTAATCGTTAGCTAAAGGCCTTATGAAGACGCATTGCTCAATAAGAATGAGTTGAGAAGGAATGATTAATAATCGACGTGATTCTCTTTTTGGTTCAATTAGACTATGCCAAATGCTTGGGATAAAAGGCTTCGTTGTTGTTTTGGAGGTTGGGCATTCAGTCAATATATTTCTGAAGAAGATTCTATAAATGAAATATTATTTATAGGTTTAAGGCAAATTGCTAAGGCATGTGATGGGATCCTATATGGACTTGGAAGATATTTTTGCAAGAGACTAAATTTGAATCCAAATTAAAGTCAGAGTCATCTTTCATTTTATTTTAATCTTTTTATTAGAATACAAGTAGGATTTGTAATCTTATTAGATTTTGGTTTATTTGCACACGTTGTGCACGTGGTTTATATGTATATATGGTTTGTAAACTTGTTTTTTTTTGAAATGATGAGATATTGAAATGTAGGAACCTAGTTCTTGACATGTTGATTTGCTGATTACAATCAAAATTTCCTCGAGCGATTCATTTGAGAGTGGGGGAAGTAATTTACCTTGGTGCGAGGCTCAAATTCTTGTTCTTCCAAAAATCCAAGAAATCCCCACCGCTACAATCTAAATTCGCTTATGTTATGCTTCAATTGTAGTCTCAGAGCCTAAAAAACTAGCTCTACAAGCTTCAAAACCCTAACAATAGATCAACCTTCTTACGGCTTCCTTTTGTTTTAGTTTGAAAGAAAAAAAGGAAGAGAGAAATCAACAAAAAAAAAAGGTTAGGGAAAAGAAAATAAAAAAAAAAATTTCAACCGTCAGCAAGTTCCCCATCATCCAGCAACATCATCGGCAACAACATTCAACTCTAGCTTTACCGCCTCGATGAGTTTGCCGATTGCTAACTTCTTGCTCAACAATCACCATCGATATTCCCAACAATCGCTAACCACAAGTCGTCAACCTCCAACCCAAGAAAATGCAACCACATTCGATCATCATCATCGTTATCATCCAGTGCTTTAAATATTGAATACTAGTGTTATATCGGTCGACAAAATTATATATAGAATATCAGATAAGGGGCGTTATATTGGTCAATAAAATTATATACATAATACTGGATAAGGGGTGATATATCTTAATATAGCACTAATTAGTGGATGTTTTATTGGTGTCATATCAGATAAAGAATATACATGTTGTTACATAGATAAAGCATATTATACTACTTAAAACAATTTTAGGATTTTAGAGGATACTTAGCCAATTTGCTCGAGAGAGGTGGTCTCCTCGAGAGTCGAGAGGGGGGTGGAGGTCTGCTTGAGGGAAGGGGCTATATATTTGAGAGGGATATGGAGCTGAATTATCTGCAAGAGAGGAGTTATTGTCGGGACTTCACGGTTGTAAGAGTCGGGGTTCTCGATGATCGGTCTTGGGAGTGGAGAGAAAGGTGCAGCGTTCTGTGTTGTGGCCTATTTGATATGATTGCTCGATGTGATTGCTCAATCGAGTGAAAGAGAGTGAAAAAGAAGCGAAGCGTCAATTGTTATCGACTCTCAAGTTATCGAGATCGTCTTCGGGCTTACGACATCGTAGGGGCCCGCGGTAGTAGATGTTAGGATTGGAGAGACAAGTGCGGGACTCTACTGCTGCTTCTTCGATGCGATTGCTCGATTGAGATAACGAGAGAGCATAGAGGAAGAGGAGGAAGCGAGATATCGAATCATCAATCGATTAGATTTATTTTTTTACCTTCATAGTTGGTTCGCTTTAGGAATGCTCTTGAAAGTCATACTTGAGGAAGAATGAGGAATTGGGGATTTCATGATATTTATATAAATGGGTCAGATCTTAAAGAGTTCGGATTAATGTGTTTAAATTCAAAAACAAAAAATCAATAATATGTTAATCTTGTCAATATTTTTCATCTATTTTACCAAATTATATATCGATGCATGGTCAAATATCTAATGATATCGGCCCAAAATGATAATCGGAAAAGGACCTCATCGTATTGTTTTAGCCTCAAAACCGGTATTATTGGTATACCGGTCGAGATTTAAAATACTATCAATATTAGTCAACAATAATATCAAAATTCTCCAATCAAGTTGCGGACATCTCTGATCAAGTTTCGAACATGCGCCAATGATCCTTGAAATCCTCGATCATCTCCACTATTCCTAGTCATCGTCGACTACCATTTTGATCAACTTCATCAGCAACATCATCGCACATCTCCTAATTATTAGAGAAGTTATTTCATTATCAAATCGATTTTCCTATTTCTTCTACTTACGATTCAGTTGACGATCAGTCCCGATCAAGTTATCTTCCTCACCCTATTGGCAAGAACTCCCATATTTGAACCGTCGTAATTGACCCACCTTAGCCTCCTTGTTTGATCCTCACTGAAAAACTTTCAGCCCCATCGTCCTTCATTTAGCCACTTGATCCCAGAGCAGACATTTAGCCACTTGATCCCGCCTCTGCTTAGATTCCCAACTTCCACGATAGCTAGTTCGAGAGTCTTCTTCAGGCTCTTCTAGTTAGATCAGGAAAAAAAAAAAAAAAATTCAAAATTGGATTTCCACTTACTGAAATACTTGGTTCGTTGTGGACCGATTTAGCGATGAAGTGATTTCAATAGGACTTGTTTGATTTGTACCATCATTGTCGTTCACTGGTAATAAAAGTTTCCAAGGTGGGTAGAGTTAATGAGAATCCTATAAAGACTTAGAAGATGTATTTTTGCAAGAGATGTCGAGTTTAAATCCAAGTTAAAATCGATTTATCTTTTATTTTATTTTTCTTTTAGTTAAAGTTTGATTATGATTTGTAATTTTGTTAGGTTTTCGTTTATTTGTATGTGTTGTGCATGTTGGTAATTTTCTATACATATGGCTTGTAAACTTGTTTTTTGAGATGACGATATAATTTTGGAGACCTTAGTTTTTGTATTGCTGATTTGCTGGTTACGATCAAATTTTTTCTTTAGGAATTTGTGTGGGAGTGGACGAAGCAATTCGGCTGCGAATGAGGCTCGAATTCTTGCTCTTTCCCAAATTCACTACATCCCCACCAATAAACTCTAAATTTGCTTTTGTCCTGCTTCAATATGTATCTCTTGAGGCCATAATTTGTTTTAAATTGGTTTACATAATTTATGCACATTATGTGCATGATATGTATATTTATAATATGAGAAAGATGTCCGGTATGACATCCTATATTGATTAAATATCGTGATATATTAGTCTATATAAGATATCTTCTATAGAATTTTGCCAATCAATATATTGCCGATATTTGATTTTTGAACACTAATACAAATTCTGATAGTTGACTTAAATATTTAGCATGAACACTTGAAACTTGAAAGCAGGTGTTATGTCTATGTCAGATATGTATTGGATAGATACTTGTATAACACTTACCGACATAGGAAACTATAGAGTTGTGTCAGATTATGATATTCCAAAAGTTGCATATGGACTCCTAGTGGCTTTAAAAAAAACTCTTGAGTTGATGTGTGAGGGACTATGGTGCCATATACAAAAATGATAGAAGAGAGGTACTACGTTAATAGCAAAGTGTGTGACAAATCAGTGTTGACAGGAGTCTGTATACTATTTTCTCCTGAAACCGCTTAGATGCAATAAGCCCTTTTGGCTGATATGAGGGTGTTGGATTCTGAGAGGGAATAGGTTGTGTAATTTATTGTTTTGTTTCACTTTATGACTAACAAAAGGACAATAAAAAGAAAGTGAGAACCTAAAAAATGTTTAACAATATTTATTGACTTGTTCTAGGTGAGAGATGATTTCTCCGTGGGTCTAATTTACTTGATCAATGTCTAATGAACTCATATCATTAAATTTTTTTTTTTCAAATTTACTTATTTTTTCTACTTCTAATAGAACATATCCTAATTCATTAAAAAGTTATAAATTTAAAAAACATTGAAATTTATTTTGTCCTTTTCTATTTCTAATTTACATTTCCTAATACATCTAATGACACATACAGTCATGTGATCATATCCTTGTATCTTACTTTTTAAGGATTTACCCTGTATATGCGTGTTTTGTGTTGTATCGGTGCCCATGTCCATGTTTCTTAACATATAATAAACTGTCTTATATAATGTATTTGAAATGTGCCTTGAATCTGTGACATTAAGTTGACCTTGGTTCGCTTTTGAATTAAATATTTGATGGTTTCAGGAATCAACATTCTGTCATCCTCGAGTTCATAGTCTTTGGCATCTGTTGGTAAATATTCTTGTGCCACCCGTGGCAGTTCAAGGCGAAGAAGCATCATGTGCTCATGCTGGTAAGAAGCAAAAGAAGAGCCGAAAAGGTGGCTCCTTCGAGGAAATGATAAAGAACATTCGCTGCTTCTGTGAGGTTGTCATTGAAGAATCACTTCTTTTGTCATCTCATGAAAGGAAGCATTTGGCGTTGATGATTATTCTCCTTCTCCTCCCACGGTTGCCAACATCTTGTGTTCCTATTGTCCTTTCTTACAAACTTGTCCAGTGCTTGATGGACATCCTCCCTACCAAGGGTTCCCATTTGCATGAAACAGCTTTATATTTTTTGAAGGAATTAGTTAATTGGATCGGTGATGATGATGACAGGCGTGTTTCAGTGATTGTAGCCTTGCAGAAACACAGCTGTGGTAGATTTGATAGCATCACGAAGACACAAACAGTCAAAGATTTGGTTGGAAAATTGGTCACTGCTCAAGGTTGCTTGCTCTTTATACATAAAGTAATGAGTTTGTTTGTGGAAGATGGGATCCTTGCAGATGAACCATCTGATCAGAGTCAGACAACAGATGAAAATTCAGAAATTTGCTCAGTTGAGGATAAGAGCTCTCCAGAAGGATCAGGGAATACAGACACACTAAAGAATTGGATTGTAGATACCATGCCTCGTGTTCTGAAGAACTTAAAGCTGGATTCCAGTGCCAAGTCTTGGGCAGATACTGAAATAGTAAAATTTCTTGAAGAGAAGTTTCTCGTCCAGGTTGAAGTTATGAAATTTCTAGCAGTTCAAGGTTTACTTTCTGCATCTCTGGGCACTGAGGTCACGTCATTTGAGTTGCAAGAGAAGTTTAAGTGGCCGAAAGCAGCCATTTCTAGTTCTTTGTGTAGGAGATGTATTGAGCAGCTTCAGTTGTTGCTAGAGGATGCACAGAGATGGGAAGTCTCGAATGCAATATCGTGCGGCCTCGAGAAAAATGACCTTGGATCATACTTTATGTCTTTCCTGAAGACGTCGTGCAATATTCCATCTGTGTCACTCTACAGGAAACTCAGTGAAAAGGATAATGAGGCATTCAAGAAACTGCAAGAAATCACATCTAAACTTCTTCAAGAGGTAGTCTGCTATCTTTTATGTTCTAGAACATATTTGCATATCTCAGTTGTGTAAATATTTGAGAAAATATTTGATGGTTTTCACTTGAGCTGATGACATGCAGAACACCTTCTCAAACCTGGGCCACACCTGATGTGCACCTATGGTGTTGACAGTTGATGGTTTATTAAGTTTTTGCTTTATTATATGATATCTGCTTTTCTGTTGTTTTTTTCAGTAAGTAATAAAGCACATGATTGGTGGACCTAGGATTTTGAAGTAGATTATGGCAATTAATTTTCTAATCTAAATAGTTTACAATGTCACACTTTATGGTACCATGAATGAGCATTTATAAATTGTAATTATATATTATATATGATGAAACTAGAGGAATGTCATATAGCAAGAAGATGACAATGTATGCCAAGAAGCTTGAACTTGAAGTTGATCATACATTCATAACGATTTCTTAATTGCAATAGTTTGATAATGCAGTATTTTGGTATTCAGTAAGCTTGCTATATTCTTTATACAATAATTGTTAACAAAATTGAACATCTCAAAGATAAATGTAAATGTTAAGCTATAAGTTTCTGATTTTCGTTTTTTAAGTTTGAAATTTGATTATTCCCATCTTCCATCTGAACATCACTAAGATAAATGTAAATGTTCAGCTATGTGATGCTGATTTTCTTTTTTTTGGTTCAAGCCCGAAATTCTACAAAGAAATTTCTGGGAAAATAACTATTTCTGAACGAGAACTGATTTCCATTTTGTAATCACCTATAAATTTTCTCCTGAGTTCAATTACTCATGATCATGCCAGCACTTATTATTTTTTTTTCTAAACTACCAGATATTTTTTATGATCATTTGATAATATTTGGGTTAATTATGGCCTCTATAAATCTGTATGGTTATAGGAAATTTGGTGATAGCAGTGCATTGTAGAGGCAGATAAATGCATCACATGAGCTTATAGCATGTTCAATTGCTTTAGCAGCATTTTATCTTTCATGTGCTTGGTGTTGCCTTAAACAATTTGCACTGAAAATTTTCAATTTCTTATTTCTTCATTGCAGGAAAGGAACCTTGGCTGTGGTCCTGGAGCAAATAAATTGCATGCTTTGCGTTATGTGCTTATCCAGTTGGTGCTCCAAGTTCTCCTTTGCCCTGAAGAGTTCTATGAGGCTGCATCTGAACTTGCCATATGTTGCGAGAAGGCTTTTCCTACTACTGCTGCTGCTACTCATGGTGACTCCTTTGTAGGGGAAAATGAATTTGATGATAACGAAATGCCTGATTTGATGGATGTTCTTTTGGAAACTTTTCTTTCACTGCTGCCCAACTCGTCTGGTCCCATGTGTTTTGCTATTGAACAGGTCAGTTCAAATAATATGCAACAGCTATTAAAAAATTGTTGATATGCTGTGATTTGTAAGAATACCATGTGATTACATGGTTCACCTTTCAATGCGTAGATATACCAATTTTAGTTTGTGGTAATGCCTTCCTTCCCTTTTGATCATCTTCATCATCAACAAAGCCTTTATCTCAAAATTGGGGTAGGCAACATGAATCCTGTTCTTCCATTCTGTTCGGTTAAGGGCCATCTGTACAGTAAGTTGAACCATTTTCATGTTCTTTTAATTTCTGCCATCCATGTTCTTTTAGGTCCACTTAGAGTTCTCCTAACTTCATCAAACTATGAATCATCACATCTCTAAATTGGTGCACTAATAACAGGCTTCTGTTGGACATGCCCAAACCATCTCAATCGTCCCTCTCATTTTATTTTCAGTTGGAGCAACTTCTCACTTATTACGGATGCACCCCTTTCCTTTTTGATGCACAAAGTGTTTATTTATTTGAGTTGACATTTTATTTACATAAGTGGAATAAAAAAATTTGCCTATTCTTAGGAATGACCTGCACAGAACCTTGGATGTAAAATTTAAAACAAAAACTGGGAGATTTATTTTTTATGTATATTTTTATTTTTGGAATCTGAACTCAAAAACACAATGCAAAGCATTATATTGAAGCCACTTGAAGCTTTTCCTTGTGTCCTTACTCTTTTATTTTCTTCTGTAGGCCTTCAGATTGTTTTGCGATGATTTAACAATTGATGGAATCCTTCGGATGCTGCATGTTGTAAAGAAAGATTTGAAACCTCTGCGTCAGCGGTATCATGGTAGTGATGATGATGATAGTGATGATGAGGACGAGAACAGTGATTTTCTTGGGATTGAAGATCTGGAGGAGACTAGTAAAGCCAACGTTGTTGAGGCCAGTTATGAGGATGCTCATGCCAATGACAATCAAAGAATGCTTGGAGGTGAGGTAACTGTTGAAGAGGTGACCGAAAATGAAGAAGTTGAGTCTGGGGGAACACATGGAGCTGATGCAACTAGTGATGATGAAGTGAACAAAGATTTTAGCGACCATTCAGCATCTGATGATTCAGATGGTGATATGGACGATGATGCAATGCTTATGAAGGATGCTGCTATTGTGGATATCTTAAAACAGCGGGTAGTTTCTGGGAAAGACAATGCTCTCTCTCAACTGTTGACTTTCAAAAGCCGTGTGCTCTCGCTTATAGAAATATTTTTACAAAATCATCCAGGTATTATATTCAACTGTAAATTGGTTTTCTTTTGGTCTTGATGAATATTTTTGAAGCCTAGGCAATACAATGGTACTAGAGAATTTTGCTGCCAATAGCTTGGTTCATACTAAAACCATCTCAGTAAAGGGAGAAACAATAATTCTATTGATCATGCAAATCAGCCATGAACTCTGCCAATACTCTGTTAGGTTTTTTAATTTTCATCAGATATTTACATGGTAAAACCATTAGAAAGGAATTGCCAAACCATTTTTTTGTTTTCTGTTTCTTTTCCCTCATTTTTTCTTGCTCTTTTGTGTCTCGACAAACATGCTGTGCTGCAATGTCATTTATGCTTGTCTATTCATTATGATTATATTTAAACTAGCCTCTTAAACTATTCTATTTAAACAGGCAAATCTCAGGTGTTGATGATCTACTCTTACTTGGTCCGTGCTTTTGTCAAGTATCACTCTGCCAAGAAAAACCAGCTGAAGCAACTGGCACTGCGGATAAAAGGGATTTTGCAGAAGAAAATATTCAAAGCAAAGGACTACCCAAAAAGTGATGACATATCGCTGGCAAGCCTTGAACCTCTTCTAGAGAAGAGCCTGAAGTCAGCTTCGAGATGTCCAGACAAAGAGATCACTGCTCTTGCTCAGCTCTCTACATTTTGGCTACTAAAAGTCATCCAGTCCAGAAATTTTGACAGGTCTGAACTGGGGAGAGTGGTGGAAGTATTTCAACGCACACTAATTGACTACCTTGAGAGCAAGAAATGCCGGCTAAAGTCTGGGTTTGTGAAAGAGGTCATTAGGCGACATCCATGGATTGGCCATGAGCTATTTGGCGTCCTTTTGGAGAAGTGTTCAGTTGCTAAATCTGAATTCCGACAGATTGAAGCACTAGATGTAGTAGATTGTGTTATGAAGTCATGTACTCCTGCACTCAAGGGGGAAGATGCATCAAGTAAATCATCATATAAGTTATTGAAAAAGCACCTACCGACACTTTGTGATCTGATCCATGCACTCTTGAGCAGGTGGCCAGAAAAAGAATCGCGGCGTGCAGAGGTCCGCCGTTTTTGCACCCGGGCACTGAGCACCATCACCGCATTTAACCTTAAAAAAACATTTCTCAAGGCACTGAAGCCAGAGACATACTCTCTCTGCGAGACTCATCTCGGAAATGCATTTCTTCCCTTTAAGAAGCCTGCTCAATGAATCCGATGTTAGAGCAGGCTCCATGAGCCCAAGGTAAAGCGAGTGTAAGAATATATCCTTTTCTTCGTAGATGAACGAGTTTATGTAATGTATTTTGCAGGAATTTTTGGTGAATTTTAGTCATTTTCCATTTGTTCTTGCTGCATCTCATGCGTCTTTGACAAAATAGTGAAAATTTTACCTCCACTTATTTTAAAATACTGCAAATATATTTACAGGAAATTTTGCGAGCCTTGCCTCTCCAACCATAGGAGTCGAAGCTTAGACACGAGCCAGAATGTTTTATAAAGGTAATCCAACCTGTTGCAATGAGCTTGGATTTTTTAACCGGTGGCTGTCTAGTTACCGTTTATGAGGTCCATGGAAGAGAGTCTAAGCTGGAGGTGCAGCTGGATTGTAAAAGAATGCACTGAATACAAGTATTTGGAGTATAAGCAGTGTTCAAATGAGAGCAAGCTGTATGTAGTGAAAATTTTGATTATTTTGTTTTAGAGATGGGTGAATTAATTTATTTTCTTTTGATTTCATTTTCGATGTCCTGTTTCAGTTCCTCTGTGATTCATTTGCCCCACTTTTTTTACAGGAAGAACACACTTTTGAAAGGTAGGTGATTTGGAAATTTATGGTGCATGACTGATTACAGTAAGAAGCTGAGAGATTTATCGATTGTCAGGAAACTCTCATGCACAAAACTTTTTTGATTATTGTTACTGCATTTGGTTGTGGCAGGGGCCAAAGCAAGTCTTATTTTTCATTGGTTTCGTTTTGTATTTTCTTGTTGGTGAGAAGGAAAATAATGAAAGAGCACCGAACGAGTTAGTATGGGACGTTGTTGGTAGGGGTGGCAATCGGGTCAAGAACGGCCTGGCTCGGCATGGTCTATGCCTGGCATGGTATGTCTGTTCGGGTCATGTTTGTTCGGACTTGGCCTGTTGGGCACGTGGCACAGATACTGTGCTTGTACGTTTTTTTTTTACAATTATTAATTTGATTATTAAGTTAGTTTAATAAAATGATTAACTTAATTTAATTAGATTTAAGAAGATAGTAAAAATAAAATTTTATTATATTAATAAAATTATTTTATAAATCTCTTTGGAAATTATATAAAGTCCAAACAGAAGGGAGAGAACTTTGGCCATTATTCTCAATTTGTTTTTAGTATTTTTTTTTAAAAGATTTATGAATTCTAAAAAAATTACAAATGTAGAAATTATAATTCGGAAAAAATACAAAAACTATTTTGACTATTGGGAGGTAAAATTTGCAAATTTAATGTAGCCATTGCGAGGTTCTATATAAAAAAAATTGTAAAAAAATTCCCTGACGAGCTATAAATGATCAATTAAAAAAAGAAAAATATTTATGTGCCGGACCGAGTCATGTTGATAGCCTGGATTGCTTGGGCATGGCCTGAGCCGGAGATCCGGACCGTACCGGATTGGACACGTCTCCAATGAGTCCGATCCATTTGCCACCCCTAGTTTTTGGGATGTCACTGGTATGAGATGGTAATTGTTTTTATCTCATAAGTGCTTTCTTTTACCAGTCCTCTACCTTTTTTCACGAGGAAGGCCAATGCAGCCAAGCTTATGTTAGAAACTCAACATTCAAGCTTTCATGAAAGCATGAGATTAGTAAAATGTCAGTATTTTCAGTAGCTCAAGCAGCCTATATTGTTTGGGCCTTTTTTTTTTGTTTTTTTTTCTTCTTCTTTCTCTCCAGTAAACGAGATGGGGCTAGAGCTCCCGGCATAAACAAACACTAAAAATTATATCTTACAAGATGATAACTAAACAGTATCAACAGCGAAAACAAACACCTTGAAGCAAAACAATTGTTTACGACTTCCATTTATCACAACAACAGTGCAACTTCAAAGTGCCTATCCAAAAGTAAATGAAGCACAAAAATAGAATCGATCTAAGCATTGTAGATTTAGAACGCTTAGCAAAACGTTCTCATTTCTTTCGGTCCAAATAACATCGAAACCTACAGTTATTTAAGATGTTAATAAATAAATATATAAATAAAGTAAATAAATCTCAAGCGGCCAATGCTAATTAAGGAGCAGAGTTCACACCCCGTGCTTGTTGAGAATCAGAGCTATTCATGCATCGAAGAAATCAATTTCTGCATCAGCTTGAGATGCGCCTATATATACCATCTTATGCTCTTGTAGAATGCCATATATTTTTGTTTTACTCTACAACAACAATTGAGCCTTTTATCCCAAATATTGGGGTAGGCTACATGAACCAAAAAAAGAATCATGTCGGATCGATCACTTTGATAGTCATTCTCTATTCATTTCTATCAAGTAATATCTCGTCATTTAAATCTCTAAAATCTATATCTTTTCGTATCAGCTTCATCTATATTTTCTTTGGTTTTCCCTTTATTCTTTTAACTTGTCCTACATTGATAAACTCCCCTCGTCAAACTGATGCATTTGTAGGCCTACGTTGCACATGACCAAACCATCGTAAGCGATTTTCTCGCATATTCTCATCGATAGGGGGTACATATATTTTAGCACGAATATTTTCATTTCTCACTTTATCTCTCCCAGTATTGTCGCATATCCAGCGGAGCATGCCCATCTCTACTACACTTATTTTCTGTGAATAACGTTTCTTTATAACCCAATATTCCGTGTCATATAATAAAACTGGCCTAATAACAGTCCTATATTTTTGTTTTACTCTGTCTATCAAAATTTTTAGAATGCCATATCATTCAAAATTTGTTTGCAGCATTCTTAGCAAGGGCACAAATAGCCGGAGTGTTGGCTAGTAATTCATATTATTTGAATAGAATTACGTGACCCTTCTTCGTTTCAGATAATTAAGTACTTCTCGGAGTAAACATAAGCTAACGAAGAACGAAAAAATGTCATCATAATATGACTGACAGCTCACAAAATTATTATTAATCTTACTTTATCTATTGTAAAAATAGGGTAAACTTACTTTTACCTAGAATCTCACCAAATTCCCTAGGGAAATGTAAATATACTTGGTATTCTCCCTCTATGTATAAAGTATTATTCAACGGATCAAGTTAAGTTCTACTCTCTCTGTTTAGTTTTAGTGATCGTTTTCTGAGCAAGCATACATTTTAAGAAAACTTGCTCTTGACAAGGATAACTAATTATTAAAATTGCATATTTACGCATATTAGAATGGCAAAATCTTAAAAAAAAAAATAAAATAATGGTATTTTGATAATAAAATGAAAAACTTATGGATTCTTTCATGTGACATGCATTAGAATTAGTTAAAATTGGACATTTTTTTAACGGGGAGAGTATGTTGTAATATCCTATGCTCACTAATCTCTAGTCAATTTTTTTACTTCCTATAAGGTGTTGACTTAGAAATTTTAGGATTTTATGCCAGGATGTATCTTTATCCAATCAAAAGAACTTGTCTTAAGAATTTTTGGGACTTAAGAGCAAGGCAAATCATCACGAAGAAGCTCACCTATTGAATTTATCTACTAATTTAACTAGATAGCTCATATAATTAGGGATGTTAATGAGTAAAGACCAACCTGAGACTCATCAATCAAATTTATCCACTAACTACAGTAAAAATTCTCGAGTATATTTGGTTGCAAAGTTGGTGATTGATTCTTTATTAAGCTTTCTTTTCAACCCTATGTTAAAATAAAATAT
Organism: Dracaena cambodiana; assembly: GCA_036321105.1. Lineage (NCBI taxonomy): Eukaryota > Viridiplantae > Streptophyta > Magnoliopsida > Asparagales > Asparagaceae > Dracaena > Dracaena cambodiana. Next base: position 22,550,969 of record JAYEPQ010000019.1, read on the forward strand.
TAGAGAATATGGGAGTTAGGCTGGAACTGTAAGAGTAAATCTTTTACTTACCTCTTTCAATGAACATCACAATTAGTATAGACTCTATTATCGAGTCTTGGGAGCTATCATTATAGAAAATTTTTAAGATCCCACATTATTGAGATGCCCATGTTCTTAATGTATCTATCTTCTTTAACATATATTTTAACATTTCCATCTTACTGAGAGTCGCTTAGAAGCCATGCATGTCTTTTCATGACTATTTTTTAAATGTAAAGCAGGTAAATTAATATTATCCTGTGATTAGTTTCTTCTTTTTTTGATTTCTTGTGGTGATGATGTGCAATTACCTTTACAAGCTCTAATTTCTTCCCCACTTCTAATCGTGCTGAAATTGATGTCAATTTCATATAATTCCAATAGTTTTTACGGCAATTATTTTATTTATTCTACATTATAGTGTTCACGAGTGCATTGCAAACGCCTTCATTTTTTTTTTCTTGGGTAATCAATGGAAATCACTTTAGAGACTATTGTCTCACATACACGAAATTACCTTGATCCTTACAAAGAAGGTCAAGAAGTAGCAGGAAGTAGCAGAGAAGGCGAAGAAGAGAATCGGAGATCACTCTAAAACTTAGTTGCTTCCTTGATAATATAATACTTACATTTATTAGTCTCCCTGCAGGTATGTTGAACTTCATCTGTCTAAAAGAAGGAAAGCTGACGTTTGATCTCTTTTAGTAAGCAACAATTATCCACCTGAACTTCTGGGACTATTAGTGAGATCAATTCTTTATAAACCCTTACAAAGATATCTCTCATATTGTTTGGTTAATAATTTATATTTTGTTTGGATATTTAAATATTTATAAATAGAGTAGGACCGGCATTAGGCCATATATGATAGGAGCCAAGACTTAATGTCAAATGTCCTTGGGGAACATTAAATCAAGATCCAAAAAATGGATAGTTATAAAGGCACGCTCCAAACCACTTTTTTTTAAAGGCACAAACTTTTTTTTTATGAGAATATCCTTCCTCTTCCAAACCTCATGCTCCTCACCCCCCTTCCTCATCCTTCTCTCCTCCTCCTCTTCCTCCACCCCCTCCTCTCTTTCTACAAATCTGCCACCCTTCCTCCTCTACTCCCTCCCTCTCTGCAAACCCGCTACTACTGCTCCTCTCTTCCTTTTCCTTTTTCTCCTCCTCCTCCATCGTTGCCCTTAATCATAATTTTAATCCTAACCTAACTCTAATATTAGCATATTAAAGTTATGATGAAGAAGAGGGTATATTCATTAAAAAAAATAATTGTAAACTTTTAAGTAAAATCAATTTTAATTGGGTGTACCCTTGATATTTGGGGTGTGCCTTTATAATTACTCCTAATTTTTTTTATTTGAAACTAGGGCCTACGCCTCCGCCCAACCCAATATGATGGCATTATATAATAATTATCTTTAATACACTTTGAATATATGTAAAACCTTCATATAGTAACTGACTACTACTTCAGCATAGTATGCACATTAACTTATGTTGTATGTCTAGCAAAGTATAATGAATACATTATATGAAAAAAATTTCTTATGTCTGCATTTTGGAATAGTCCGTTTGGTTATTGACTTGTAACTTATAAAATGAGTGACTGGCAATTGCTTTTACCGCAAATGGGGAATTTTCACTATTTAGTTGCAGTTGTAGTTGCAAATTTTATAACTGCAATTGTAATTAGTTGCACACCGGAAGCAATTGCAGTTAAGGCAAAAAAGTATGTATGACAACTTACGACTCTCATTTGTAAATGAAAATTATATTGATGATAAATGTTGTATTTCTCATATCACTTGAAAATAATAATTTAAAATGCAAAAAAATTTGCAACTCTAATTTCCACTTACAACTCCCATTAATCCAAACACATTAATACAATTTGCAACAACTTTTATTATAATAATGTTAATTGTAGTAATATAAATTGCAATCTTTAACACAATTTACAAGCATCCAAACATGATTGTCATATTAGGGTAGTTTGGACAAGACCAGACCAAGTCCCATACTTTCCACATTAGGTAGCCTAGGTTGGGCTTGGGTTCACAAGGGCCCACTCCCTCGCCCGCTCATTACTATGCCAGGATATAATAACTATCTTCAGTATGCAATATATATATATATATATATATATATATATATATATATATATATATATATATATATATAATGAAAAATTTATTGACAGTGAAAAGAGTTATTTCACCGTTGCTTAGATAGACCAATAAAATTATTACATCTGGCGCCATTCAAATGGCGGTTAAAAGAGTTCTTTTATTTGTTATCTTGAGTGGCGCCACGTGTAATAATTTTATTGGGTCACCTAAGCGGCGGTGAAGAAACTCCCTTCACCCGCAGGTGAATTTTCCGTTTATTATATATTTATATATATATATATATATATATATATATATATATATTTCACAGAGTAATTGACTATATTATTTCAACATACTAGCTACATATAATAACTTATGTGGTACGTCTAACAAAGTATAACAAGCACAGTAAATGACAAAATTTTCTTACATATATTGGAGTAGTTGGGACCTTGACCCAGTCTTGTAATTATCACATTAGTAGCCAAGGTAGGGATTATGTTCAGAAGGCCTATTCCTATCTAGCCCAATACCATACCATGATATAATAACAATATTTATAAGCATTTTAAATACATGTATAACCTTAGTAATTCAATACATTATTTCAACATACTATGTCTTATAACTTATGTCGTACGATCTAACAAAATATAAGGTGGTACATAATATATACATTGCAAAATATAATATGTCGAGATATGTAGTCATTTACTATACGAATGTTATATATGCATTTAAAGTTCTTACACATATAGCTATTTACAGTTATGCATGAATTTAAAGTGCTTATATTTTATAAGGGCTTGGATCTGTTTCGGGTTTAGAAGTATTTGGATTGAGCCCAATCAGCTAGCAGCCTTGGCGTTTTTTTTTTAAAAAGTGATTCATAAACTTACATTGTTATAGGATAAATCCCAAAAAAGGAAAAAAAAAATCCTACCAAAATAGGAAAAATGACTCCCACTTAAAAGAAAGAAATATCTATATTGTTACACACAGTTTGTAGTTTCCATATGTCTCTGCATATAGTAGGTCTGTTTTCATAAATCGCTATTCAAAATTTAACTCACTACATTGTGATTCTAAATCGTAGATTTAATATGCATGCATGAGATGTTGAGAATAACACTTTAATTTTCGCAATGTATTGAGTAATAAACAAAAATAAAATAACCATACAAGAATGAGAAGAAGAGATAAAAGATACAAGATTATATGAAAAACCCTTTGATTGAAGGGAATGTAATATTCCAAAATTCGTGCTACTCGTATCTTTTTTTTTTGAGCCTGATCGTGCCAAATTAAGGCAAATGCGGGTCAATTTAGATACCTAAATAATAATTTTCGATGAGCGTAAGTTTAAATCTGTAATTCCAGATGACAATCGACTTTCATGATTATTAATTTTCTAATATTTATATTTTTTAGAAATTTTTCCAAAAGCCTGAAAATATTTTTGAATTTTGCTAATTTTAAAATATTAAATTAGTTTTTTTTTATTTATTTCTGAATTTTATTTCTCTCATTTCAGACATTGAAATAATAAACAAAAAAATTTCTAGTGCTCGCTTTATTAACCGCTACGTTTTGTATTAATTTGATAATTAGAAAAATATTATACGGAGCCAAAATTATTAAATCATAAAAGAATATTTAAAACTAAATCATGTTTCAATAGGGGCGAAGGTGGTGTGGGTGTGTAAGGTTGACGTAAAAATTGGAAATTGGTTTGTGAGTTGTCATTCAGAGGAGGGAGTAAAGAAGAGAAAAGGGTGAGGTGTCCTTATAAAGGAGAATGGGTGAAAATTAGATAGGGAATTTAGGTTTTTAAATAGTTTTTGCTCCTATTTTTATTGTTTCACTTTATCACTCAAAACTCTTTCTTCTTCTCACTCTTCACATCAACCTCTTTGCTGGACCAAAAGAGAGGAAGCCAATAACAAATTAATTGGCTAATTGAGAAAAAAAGAGAAAAAGAAGGGGAAAAGAAAAGAAATTTTGTAAGAACACTTCTATATCTTCACATTCTTTCATTGTCTAAATTACTTAATTTTACATATATATATATATATATATATATATATATATATATATATATATATATATATATATATATATATATATATATATATATATATATATATATATATATATATATATATATATATATATATATATATATATATATATATATATATATATATATATATTGATTACTGTAGGTGAGCTGCCAGCTCAGGAAAAGTTACGTTAGCTAGCGGCAAAACTATAATGATCCAATGACTTTTTTTCAATTTTTTTTAACAATTACTATCTACACCTACTTAACTTTTTTCAGATTAAATTTTATAAATTTTGGAGTTCATTTATCCTTTCATCAAGTGCATACAAAATATTTTATTTATTGAAAACCGTTAATTTTGTGTTAACTTGATGGAGTACCAAATCAAAACTAAAACCCAAGAAATTGAGTATGAGTGAACCCTAGGGGGTCGAGATCATAATCCAAAAGAAATTTTTAAAAAAATATTATTAGAGATAGTGGAAATGAACTACAGCTCAGATAACTTGCGTGAGCTGTCAGCTCATTTCCAGTTTTCTCATATATATATATATATATATATATAGTGTTAAGTAGATGCTTTTCTTAATTCTTGGAGAACCTCTTATGTATGTCCTCTCTAAATTTGATCTTGCATCATGTCAATTTTTATTATTTTTATTAATTATAATTACTAAGATGCCTTCTTAGGTTGAGCTATCGATTAGAGAGTGAGTTAGTAATGGACTATAGTGGGCTGGAAAAAAAAAAGAGAAAAAGAGAAAATTTGACGGGCTGCAGTGGACTACAAAAAAAAGAGGAAAAAAAATTTATAGACTGCAGTGGACTGGAAAAAAGAAAAAAGACGAAGAGAAAAAGATAAAATTTAGTGGGTTGCAATGGACTGGAAAACAAAGAGAAAAAGAGAAAATTTGATGGGCTGCACTAGGCAAGAATTATAAAAACGAAGAGAAAATGAGAAAATTTACTAGGCTACAGTGGGCTGGAAAAAAAGAGTTATGGGATATGTGCTGGATTGAAAAGGGATAATAAATAAATTAGGTGAGCCTAACTGCAATAGGCCTTAATAGAAAGGCTGAAGTAAGCCTTAGTAGAAAATAAAAAAAGTAAAATAAATGGATTGCAGTAGGCCTTAGTACAACAACAACTAAGCTACGCAAGCAATGGTGCTAGGAGATCGCCGAACATTCCCCGGGCCTTAGTAGAAAAAGAAAATAAAAAGAAGCAATGAAAGTGATAAGGGTCCATAAGAAGAATTCATGTGGAGTTTTAGTCAATTGGCTTTTCATGTAGATCTAAAATATATTTTGCTCTTATTGGGTGGATAATTGTTATTAGTTTATATTGGAAGATCCTTTAGATTGTGATTAAGTTATTTTTTTGAAATATATATAAAATTCCAAATTTAAAAATAAAATAACATATACTTCTTGTAGGAAACATTCTAAAGTATTTAACTCATAAATTAATTAAAAGTTTATATAACACCATGTCATGGACATGATTTTCTATGCACGATTAGTGTTAAGCATAGCTCAAATTGCTTAAAATCAAAGGGAAAAAAAATACAATTTGTAAGGCAATTTGTAGGGTTGGTGGCCTAAATCTTCTAATTTAATATCGATAGTGTAGCATGGAATGCGACACTTGTTTTGACATATATTGTACTAACATGACTAATGCGTAAGGGACATGATAGAAGTGTAGTGACATGACAATGGAATGAATATATAGTGATATGGCGTATACATGATCTAGTAATGAATTGTTAAAGATATCATGGATAATAAAGACAGACACATATATGTAAATGAATAAATCATACCACGATGTCTTTATAGTTCATGTGTATCATGTATTATGAATTCGAGAATGTGGAGAAACTATATGATGGATAAGAGCCATGTCGTATAAGAGCTAATAAAATATTAAGGCCGGAATCTTTTACTATAGCGGCCTGAGTGATACTAGATCACCAATTGATAATTAGTACCCAATATGATATGTTTGTTACTGTAAAATAATACGGGGTATAATTGTAGTACCCAACGGTATGGTATGGTTCAGCGCCATGTGATTGAGACTGAAATCCGGGTATGTATAGGCTTATACGACAATGGAGAATAACTCCATCTTATCTATTAATACAGTTTCTACAGCTAATTTGATGCTGACTGAGACTAATAAAATATATGATTAAGATATATAGAGTAATTATTCATCATGTACATTTATTTATTATTCATACTTGTTTTCATTCTTAATTTTATATGTTCACGACCAACACTGACATTAGCATGCCCACGTACGCTAATACTCTTATATTATGATTGTATAACATTTTTGTTCTTTAAGTGTTACTTATTGGGTTTAATCTCCTAAGTTTTGAATCCAGGTATTGAGGAAGCGGAGGGAAAACTTATACCAGTCGAAAATCCATACTTCGTTGATCAATCTGAGCTTTAGTAAGAAGTGGATCTTTTATCATAACATTATATATACTGTTCATATTCCTTTTGTTACGCACTATTCCTTCTTTTGATTATTTTATTATACAAATCTAGAACAGTGTGTCCTTTTATATAATCAACCTTTTATTTTATAAATATAATTTCAATTTCAGATATGTCATTTATTCATATATTTTTACAGTAGTTGTGATTATTCTAACATCCTGTGATTGTTGGGTTGTCTAATGTTATTTTAAGTAGTGTCCTCCATTTCGGAAAACAGCTAAAAAACATGGACATTATAGGGAAAAACTACATGGCAAATTCTAAATAATTTTTACTGTAATAAAGTATGATTACAAAGCTCTCTCTAGAAATCACTAGAGTATATCTCTCAATAGAAAAAACACTCTTGGATAGCAATCTATCTATGAAGATTCAATAGAGGATGACTCCTTTCTTTTTTAAGTGGATCTTGGATTCTTGGATCAATCTCTATCTTTAAATGCATATTCTTTTTTATAGGCGTATAAGCTTACAAAAGTCATTAATATTTCCAAAATGAGTTCATTGAAAATATAGCAAATCTTACAGTTAGTAAAAGCATGAATATTTCCAAGATGTGTCATTAGGAAATATAGCAAATATTGCCATTACCAAAACTATAAATATTCCTCAGATGAGTCATTTGAAAAATTAATGGGTTTAAATATAAAATTGAAATATCTACCTATTAGTTTAAACTTTTGGATTAAATTAGTTCTAAGTTTTATATTTAAAGTACATCATGCCTCAGAGGGCTCGACGATTCTCACCAACACGATAAAAGAATTAAAGCTAACAACTTTGCCACTCGGTGATCTCAAACCATCTCTAAGTTAGTTTGTCTTCAGCATTAGCCCCTCGGATTTTGTCAAGATTGTTCTCTTTGAACGAAGAAAAGGAAAAATGCAACAGAAAATAGCCTCGGAAGTGTATACACAGGTCCAAAAAGGTATCTCGAAACTTTACCAATTTAGCAAAAGCAAAACATTAATTATCGATTTTGATATTCAATAATTCCCGCATAGAAATCATGCCAGCACTGAACCAAATCTCATAAAGTGTGTGTGTGTGTGAGAGAGAGAGAGAGAGAGAGAGAGAGAGGACAAGGGAGCATGGACGTAGACGAGAGTCAAATCAAATAGATACGAGGGCAGTGTGAAATCCCAATTTGGACAGTAAACAACAGTACGTAGCTCTCTCTACCTTCACTTTCAGGCCACATTCCAAGAGACCTGAAGTTGCACTGCAGACATTCCCCATCCATCCGTTGCTTGCTGTTCTGACTCCTTAATTTTCATGAGCTCGCTCCCTCCAAATATATATTAACTGCTGCTACTGCTGCTGTTCTTCTGGTTTGGAATCTTGCATGTTGGTAGTTGAGACGTACATTGAGTTGCCAAATATCTCAGTGTATATACTGAGCTGCTATATTGTGGTCTTGTTTGGCCTTTTCTATCACACTTTCGCCGTCATTTCTTACTTCCCGTCAGATACGGCTGCATGCTCTCGTATTGGATTTGATATGTTTGTATTATTATTAATTAATTAATTAGTTGGCTCTTCGTTCAATGGCCAACACGATCAGAGATCAATAAAGGCTGTGAACGAAAATTTCAACTGTCAAGATATGAGAAGAATATATACTTGCACATATTCTAGTAGGCAATATGTGTAAAACTGTTCGGGGGTTTTGGGGGGAAAAAAGAGCAAAATACTGACTGTGGAGCAAGCACAAGAGAGACGCATGTCCTATTAAGTTAGTCTCATGTGTTCAAGAAACATAATCGAAATGACATGTGTTCTGAAGTATTTGAGTGGGAGGTTGAAAATGAAGCTACGGAATACGAGAAATATGAGCAATTGACTGAGAGATATGTTTATATTGTTATGAGAGATGTGAAAGATAAAGAGATACTAATTAGATCTCTTCTTATAACATATTTTTCTTAAAGTCGATATTTCTTTCGTTGCTTCCATGGACGTAGATCGAATTTGGTCGGCCGAACCACGTTCATTCTTGTGTTCTTTTTATGTTGTATTGTTTTCTTCCTCTCTGCGATCTCGATGGGGGATTCGATCCTCACCAACAAGTGGTATCAGAACTATGGTTATGGATCTAATATCAAGTTTACGAGATGGAAGATGGAACAATATCAAGCCGGCAAAGGTGATTGGCAGAGGCATCAAGATTAATATCAACACTAGAAGAAACAAAAAAAAAAAAAAGAAAAACTGCCCGCCTCCATGAAGAGGGCCGGTGGGGGCCGGCCGGAGGGTGTGCAGCCGGAGGATACCTGGCCAAAGGATACCCGGACGGCGGCGCGCAATGGCAGGAGCCCCCAACAGGTGCGGCCCAACGTCCAGCTAGCTGGCTTGATCCGGGGCCAGCCCATGGGGCTCGCCGGAGATGCGCTTGGGTAGGAGTGTCGGGGCCGACGCGCAGATGGCACGCTGGAAGTATGTGGGCAACACTATCACTGGTGGTAGGGATGGCATAGCGGCAGCGATCGTGATTTTTGAGATCTGAGACTTTGGTTGGATTGGGATCTGGTGTTTAGACCAAACACAAAATACAAAATCTAATTTGGAATCATGTGTTGATATGAGGCATGATTTGTTGTTGGCTTCTGAATAACAAACACCAAATAGAATGGCTGAAAACAGATGGAAATTTGTGGCGCAAATCGATTGCTGCAGTTGATCAAAGCATGGATTGAGAAATCGGAGTCCGATTTAGATGATCCAGGCGTCAAATTTTATATTTTTCAGCATTCCGGATGCAGTGGTAGAAGCAGATTGGGCAAAATATACTATTTAGAGTAGATTTTGTGCATACTAACAGTGATCAACGATAATCAAAGGATCGATATTGATCGATATGATCGATGGTCGATGGTTTATTGTACGATAAAGAGGTACGGCATGGTACTTCGTGTTGATGGATAAGGTTACTTCGTGAAATGATAAAACACATGGTAATATATAATCATCTGTTTCTAGAGTTGATCATAGTTTTTGGATCGAGATGGAGTATTGTGTATCGATCACTTTTATATGATGCTCAACATGATAAGTGATTTTGAGTACTCAGGAGGTCAAGATGTTTTGACCGAGCTGGAGCATGGTGTAGCGATTATGAGCACTTGGTGAAGAGCGTGGTGTAATAATCGTGAGTGTTCAAGAGAGTACAGTTTAGTGATCGTGAGTACTCGGATGAGAGTATGGTTTAGTGATCATGAATGCTCAAGTATAGAGACGGTGATGATTATACAAGTTGTTCCCGGTCGGTGGAGCATGGTAATCGTGCAGTGGATATCTGCGAAGCGGATGGCGAGAACAATGGAGTCCATGATGCATGGCTCATTGGATACGAGCCAAGATGGAGATTTTTGGATTTATTTTTCGCATCTGTTGAGTATTCAGATGTAATCAAGGATCATAAAGAGTTCCAGATAGACTTGGGTTAGAAGACCAGAGTTCTAATTTGATAGGAACACCAATTACATGGTGATAGTGCTATTCTAATGGGATTAGGATATGAACACTATATATCTTTTGTATGTGATACGAGAGAGGTGAGTAATTGGCTGAGAGATATACTTCTATTTTTATGAGAGATGCGAGAGGTAGAGAGTGTTGCTAATGGAGCCCTATTACCGCAGCGGGTTTCGGTCCACCGAAACGGGTCCAAAACTGGCCCAAACCCGTTATGATATAATATAAATATGGGGGTTGTGGGGCTAGGGTTTGGATTAAGCCAAATAGAAAAGAAAAATTAATTGTTGCGGCTGCTGCTAATTATTTGGTTTATTTGGCCAAAAGGAAAGAAGGGTAGCTGCAATCATCTTGGCCGAAAATGAAAATTAAATAGGCAAATAGCAATTGGTTCGGCCATATAAAAGGAGGTGTGGCTTCTTGTGTGTGTCTTTTTTTCGGCAGCTGCAATTCTTGGCTGAAGAAAAAAAGAGATGAGAAATTGTGGGCGACTGCTGCTGCTATTTGTTTTTCGGCCGAAGGCAAAGGAAGTGCAGTTTCCTTTGGGATTTTCGGCAGCCGAAGTAAAAGCGAGAGAAATCACTGTAACAAGATATTAGAGTTTGATTTAAATTCTTATGTGATTTCATCGTAATTTATCTTGTGGTTGAGAATTAGAAAGTTGTAATCATTTTTTGATATAGTGAAAGTTTTCGATCGTGTCCCCGTGGACGTAGGCACATTGCCGAACTACGTTAAATCCACGTGTTATCTGTCTTTGCTATTTTCTCTTCGGTTAACTATTTGATTTCGCTGGTTGTTGCATTAGTATTATTCCGCTATTTTTGCTGACAATTGGTATCAGAGTCCTGGTTCGGATTAGATTTTACTCAGATCGGTGTTGATTTTGAGTGAGAGTTATGACGGAAGATAGGAAGAGAAAAATTAAAAATTTTGATGGGACAGATTTTCAATAGTGAAAATTGCAGATAGAAGATTATTTATATCAAAATAATTTACATCAACCACTGTTTGGGGAAAAGCCAGAAAAGATGACTGATGAGGAGTGAGAATTGTTGGACAGGAGAGTTTTGGTGTAGATTCGATTGTGCCTGACAAAACAGGTTGTGTTCAACGTCTCCAAGAAGAAAATCACTTCAGCTTTGATGTTAGTGTTGGCTAAATTTTATGAGAAGCTGTCTGCTTCAAATAGACTGTTTCTAATGAAAAAATTATTTAACTTGAGAATACTTTCTGATAGTTCAATTGTTAATCATTTGAACGAATTTAACACATTATGGGCACAACTTGAATCCTTAGATTATGTTTTTACTGATGATATTAAAACTTTGATATTTATGTGTTCATTACCGGATAGTTGGAGTAATGTTGTTATGGCCATCAGCAATACTTTCAATACTGCTCTTAAATTTGATGATGTTGTGAGTACAATAATGAATGATGAAAAAGAGCATGGGTGAGAGCACAGTTTCTACAAGTACTGCTCTGTCTGTTGATAATGACAGAAGGAAGGAAAGGGGTAGAAGTTTAAGCAGAGAGTCAAAACAAAGAGGGAGATCAAAATTTAAGAGGAAGATCAAGAAAAAATTAGTGTATTGAAAATGTAAGACAGAGGGACATATGATGAAGGATTGTCCAAACAAAGATAAGAAATGAGCGAATGTGGTGAATCCAAATAAAGAGTATGATGACTTGTGCTTGTCTGCTCATACAGAATCGAGATCAGATCTGTGGTTTGTGGATTCAGAGGCTTCGTTCCATTGCACTGCTCACAGAAAATGGTTTGAGAATTATGTCCAAGGTGATTTTGGACATGTAACTGTTGGTAATGGGCAGGAATGCAAGATTGTTGGTAAGGGGACAATTCAGTTGAAGTTGCACAATGGTGGAAAGTTGCTTTTACAAGAGGTCAGGCACATACCAAATTTGAAGAAGAATTTGATATCTGTTAGCAAGCTGGATGGCGAAGATTATCGAATCTCATTTGAGAAGAAACAGTGGAAAATCAGCAAAGGAGCAATAGTAGTGGTCAATGGTGAGAGAGTGAGAACTCTATATTTACTCTCAAGCTCGGTGGATCACGTTGTTTCTTTATCCACCGTGAATAATGAGAAGGCTACCTTATGACATCAGATATTCGGTCACTTGAGCGAGAGCAGCATGAGGGTATTGCAATCTAGAGATATGTTGACAGATTTGAAAGATACTAAATTTGATTTCTGTAAGAACTGTGTATTTAGAAAGAAGAAAAGAGTTAGTTTTATGAAGGATGGTAAGGAAAAGAAAACCGAGAGATTGGAGTTGGTATATACAGATGTATGGGGGCCTTTTTCGGCGAAGTCTCTTGGAGGTAATTATTATTTTGTCACTTTCATAGATGATGCAAGAAGTAAAACATGGGTGTTTGCACTTAAGCAGAAATCCGATGTCTTTAAAATCTTCAAGGTATAGAAATCTTTTGTGGAGAATGAAACATGTTTGAAAGTGAAATGTTTGTTGTCAGACAATAGTGGAGAATTTTGCAATAGGGAGTTCGATGACTATTACTCTACTCACGGGATCAAGAGAGTAAAAACTGTACCGAGAATACCGCAGCAGAATGGCGTGGCTGAGAGAATGAATAAAACTATTTTGGAGCGAGCTCGGAGTATGAGACTACATGAAGTTTTGCCTTTACAACTTTGGGGAGCCGCTGTAGATATGACAGTCTATCTGATCAACAGGAGTCCAGCTAGTATTTTAGATGAAGGAATTCCAGAGGAGGTGTGGTCTGGTAAGACTGTGAATTATTCATTCTTAACAGTATTCGGTTGTATAGCATATGCACATGTGGATCATGAGATGAGAAGGAAGCTTGATTCTAAATCTCAGAGGTGCACATTCATTGGATACGGTGGCGACGAATATGGTTATCGCTTGTGGGGATTATGAGCATGATAAAGTGATTCGTAACAGAGATGTAGTATTCAATGAGGACTGTATGTATAAAGACCGAATGGAAAGTAAGAGTGAGAAAACAATTGATAGATGAGCCACAGGATGGGATGGATCCCATGGATAAAAAAAAGGAAGAAATATCTTCATCTGAAGGAGAAGAAATGGCTACCCTGAAAATACACAAGCTTCAGATGAGACCGAACAGGAGAGAGAGAGCCACTGACCGAAGTAGATGATTCCAGTACTTCATCAGAGAGTATTCCCACTTTGAGGAGGAGCACGAGGATAAGGAAACCAACCCAAAAACTTTGTTTTCCTTTATATCATATTTTGTATACTAATGCAGGTGAACCAGAGAGTTACCAAGAGGCTATGCAGGATAAGTTTCGTCTTAAGTGGGAGTAAGACATGTGTGATGAGATATTTTCTTTGGAGGAGAATTATACATGGAAATTGGTGAAGCGACCGGAAAATATGAAAGTATTGCATAACAAGTGGGTATACATGGTGAAATATGAGGCAGAAGGAACACAAAGGTTCAAAGTTAGACTTGTGGTGAAGGGATACGGTCAGAGAAAATGTATTGATTTCAATGAAATATTTGCACCTGTTATCAAGATGACTCCTATCAGAACAATACTAAGTATTGTGGCTGTGAAAGGATTGTATTTAGAGCAACTCGATAAGAAGACTGCTTTCCTTCATGGTGATTTGGAGGAGGAAATATATATGGAACTGTCAGAGGAATATAAAGTTAAAGGAAAGGAGAATTTGATATGTCGACTGAAAAGGAGCTTGTATGGGTTGAAACAAGCGCCGAGGCAATGGTATTTGAAGTTCGATAAGTTTATGTTAGATTCGGATTTTACCAGAAGCAATTCAGATCATTGTGTATATCTACAAAAATTTAAGGATTGTAACTTTATTATACTTACTTTGTATGTAAATGATATGCTTGTGGCAGGTACATGTATGAAGAAAATCAATGATCTGAAGAGGAACTTGGCAGGGAGATTCTCTATGAAGGACATGGGTGAGGCTAAACAATTTCTTGGAATGCAAATTACCCGAGATAAGAAAAATAAGAAATTGTGGTTATCTCAGGAGGGGTACATCAAGAAGGTGTTAGAGAGATTCAATATAGATAATGCAAAACCGATAACTACAGCTCTTAGTGGTCAGTTTAAACTATCAAAAGAGTAAGGTGTTAAAACAGATGAGGAGATAAGACATATGGAGAATGTGCCTTATTCATCGGCCGTTTGGAGTCTCATGTATGCAATACTGAGTATAAGACCAGATATTGCACATGTAGTGGGAGTAGTAAGTAGATTCATGAAGAACCCTGGAAAGGAACATTGGCAAGCGGTGAAGTGGATTTTCAGGTATTTGAAAGGTACTTCATAGTATTGTTTCTGTTTTGGGGGTGATAACATTGATGTGCAAGGTTTTGTGGATTCGGACCATACAGGTAATAGAGATAATGGCAGAAGCACCACAGGAGGTTATGTCTTTACTGTAGGAGGGACAACGGTAAGCTGGATTTTAAGCTTACAATCAATTGTTACTTTATTTTCGACAGAAACTGAATATGTTATAGCTGCAGAAGTAAGTAAGGAGTTTATTTGGTTGCAGCAATTGATGAGTGAGTTGGGTTTTGAAAAGGTGGATTGCAGGTTGTTAAGTGATAGTCAGAGTGCAATTCAACTTACTAAGAACTCAGCATATCATTAATGGACTAAACATATTCATTTGAGATATCACTTCATTAGATCCTTATTAGAGGATGGCCAATTGAAGTTGGAGAAGATTGAGTGCAGAAAGAATCCTGCAGATATGTTGACAAAGCCGGTTGATGTGAAAAAGTTGAGCTATTGCTCAACTTTGGTGCATTTGTATTGAATGCTGAATTTGGGACTTTGAACGATCGAGGTAAAAGTTTTGGACACTATATTATCATGTAAAGATATTACAATTTTTGAAATAGATTTCCAAGTAGGAGATTGTTGCTAATGGAGCCCAATTACTGCAGTGGGTTTCAGTCCACCAAAACGGGTCCAAAACCGGCCCAAAGCCATTATGATATAATATAAATATAGGGGTTGTAGGGCTAGGGTTTGGATTAAGCCGAATAGAAAAGAAAAATTAATTGTTGCGGCTGCTACTAATTATTTGGTTTATTTGGCCAAAAGGAAAAAGGGTAGCTGCATTCATCTTGGCTGAAAAAGAAAATTAAATAGGCCAATAGCAATTGGTTTGGCCGAGGTGGGGCTTCTTGTGTGTGTCTTTTTGTCGGCGGCTATAATTCTTGGCCGAAGAAAAAAGGAGAAGAGAAATTGTGGGCGGTTGCTGCTGCTATTTGTTTTTCGGCCGAATGCAAAGGAAGGTGCAGTTTCCTTTGGGATTTCCAACAGCCGAAGTAAAAGCGAGAGAAATCACTGTAACAAGAGGTTAGACTTTGATTTAAATTCTTGTGTGATTTCATTGTAATTTTTCTTGTGGTTAAAAATTAGAAAGTTGTAATCCTCTTTTGATATAGCCGAACCATGTTAAATCTGCGTGTTCTCTATCTCTGCTATTTTTCTTTTCGTTTAACTATTTGATTCTCTTGGTTGTTGCATTAGTATTATTCCGCTATTTTTTCTAACAGAGAGATACTTGGATCTCTTCTTGTAATATATTTTTCTCATATGTGGATATTTCTTTCGTTACTTCCGTGGACGTAGGTCGAATTTGGTCGGCCTAATCACATTAATTCTTGTGTTCTTATATTGTATTGTTTTCTTTTTCTCTGCGATCTCGATGGGGATTCGATCCCCACCAACACCAACATCATGGAAAAACATATTTCCATCATCTCTCTCTCTCCCTTTCCCTTTCTCTTTCTGTTTCTTTCTTCTATTTTCTTTCAAACCAAACATATCCTTGAAAATATGGATCATGGGACTTGCAGCTTTCAAGGAAAGAAAAAGAGAAGAAAATGGTGAGAGATCCAGTAAAAAACAAAAACCTCATTTTAAAACAAAGAGATAAGCTTACATCAAGTAAAACAGTGTTTGTTGTGTTGCTTGCAACAGGGAACGCGGGTTTTATCTCTTATTCCCCAAGTTATTGCATCAGTGAGTGAAGGTTGTATCTCTTATTCCCCAAGTTATTGTGTCAGTGAGTGAAGGTTATATGTCTTATTCCTCAAGTTATTGATCATCTATCTCATGATTATTTTATGAGCATATCCAATTGGAAAAATCCCATATATCTTTGTGTTCTATTTCTTCTTCTACATGCATGATTTCTTTATAATCTTGTATATCATGTTTCACAGTAGGAGGGATACAAATTTCGCTAGCTGCTTCCTCTCTCTCTTAAGGTATCCTTCTCCAACAAATTGATGCTAGAACTCTCTAAGTATGGAGGTCAAGGGTGAAAGTGCAAGAGGAGAGGTGTCAAGTCAATTAAGTTTAGATAGTAAAAATGTACTAGGTCTGCAAAGGATTTCTCAAGCCGAACTACGAGTTGAAACAAAAGTTGAACATAGTAGCGAAAGTCCAGTCAACAATACAAAAGGAAACTGGATATTCAAAGTAGTACAAAATGATCACAGAAGACCCATGCCCTAAACAAAAGAAGTCAACCCACGAGGGGTTATTTTGATCGGTGGGTGATGGTCAAAACCGCCATCTGGCGATCAAAATAGCTTGGATCGATTCAAATTTGTTTTGCATAGACATTAGTGTCCCAGAGCATTTTCCATTTTTACAATCTACCATACAAGATACTAATGCTCTTGGGTAAATATATGGATTTTTCCATGAAGACACTAGTGCCCCATCTTAGGCATTGGTATAGTTCCCTGCTATGAAATAACTATTTTCGGCCTTTAATCTCAGTCGTTATTACTTCGAATCTTATGGATAAGGATAAGATTTATTCTAAGTGTTTCAAGCCTATTGAAAGCTTAATATCAGTATATCGATACACATAAAAAAAAAACACACATATATTTACTATTGGATTTAACTAATCCTAAACTAATCTAATCTCAACTAATTCCATCTCTTAGTTATTGTTATCCATTTGTTACTAACAAGTATATCCCAACTATATAACTATTGTTAAACATATATCTCTCTATTCTATTTGTTTGTTACGAACAAATAGGTCACAACTGCATAACTACTATCCTAACTATATAATCTTGATTGATATTTATGTTATATCTTGTACTATATATATTTTATGAATACATGAACTAGATTCTGTTGGGTTTTCAATATTTATTTTCAACTTGATATCAAAGTACTCATGCCTTTCACCACCACCAATACCATTGATAACCCCTCTAACCCTTTGTTCCTCCATTCCTCATATAATTCGGGGACTATCCTTATTTTTGCCTCTCTTATAGGAGATAACTATTTTATATGGCGTTGTGTTGTGACCATAGACTTGTCCGTTAAGAACAAGTTTGGTTTCATCGATGGTTCATTACCTCATCCTCAGGTCGATGATCTGTTTCGAGGCGCATGGGATCGTACCAACAATATGGTTCTTTCATGGTTGCTCAACTCAATCCATCGAGATCTGAAAATCTTAGTCCTCTATATCGATTCTGCCAATGTTATTTGGGCAGATCGTTATGACTATTTTTCTCCCTCAAATGGTCCACATATCTTCAACCTAAAGTGTTCCATTACCTCTCTCCAACATAATCCCAACTCTATTGCAAAATACTTCAGCAAACTCAAAGGTTTTTGGGATGAGTTTGCTCAATATGATCCAGTCCCCTCCATTGTGCCCAGTACATATCTACAATAACAATAAGTGATGTAATTTCTTATGGGCCTCAATGATACCTACTCACAGGTACGTAGCCAAATACTTTTAAAGGATCCCCTACCACTAGTGGCCAAAGCCTATTCCTTGATTTTACAAAGTGAAGCCCAACGCTTGTTGAACCGTCCATCTTCCCTTTCTTTTCTGATATGGCAGTCATGTGCAACTATTCTAATGACAAGTCCATCGATGCAAAATCACGATCCAGGGAACAATGCTCTCACTATCACGTCATTGGCCATTCAAAGAAAGTTTGCTACAAACTTCATGGCTATTCATCGCATTATAAGATTGCATCCCACAACAACAAGTCTGTTTCAGGAACCAATTCTATTGCACCTTTAGCATCAAGTTCTACTGTTAGTTCTTTTATGACTGCACACCAACCTCCTCAACTAACAATGGATCAATATAAGCAATTATTGCACATTCTAGTGTTGTCACTCCAGCTTCAGAGCCTCAAAGCCAACCTTGTTAGTACGTGAACTATTTTTATCTTCTCAGCTAAATCATGATTGGATTATAAATTTTGGTGCTCTTTTCATAAATAGCATATTTATCATCTCTTATTAATTCATTGTCTCATACACCTATGAACTCTGACATTACCACTCCAACTTGATCAGTTGCAACGACCAAACGCAGGGAGTCATATAAACACACACCGTCTATTATAGTATCAAGTCTCTATCATGTTCCTTCTTTCAAATTTAATCTTCTATATATTAGTTGCCTCACTAAATATTTTACTTGTCGTGTGATTTTTTACCTCACTCATTGTATTTTACAGGACCTCTTGGCAACACAGGAGATTGGTAGGGGCCATGAGCGAGATGGACTTTATTACTTCGACCTACTATTTCCCACCGCTTCTCTTGCAAACTATTCTTATATGCTTGATTTATGACACATACGTCTCAAACATCCATCTATGGCTCATCTGTATGCATTAGCACCCATGTTATCAAGTAATTCAAATAACTTAATTATCTAAAGTTTGCTGCATTTTTTCTTAGCAAAGCAAATCAAGTTGTCATTTCTACTAGTATTTCATATACAAATAAACCATTTGAACTTATTTATTGTGATTTATGAGGATCCTATTGAATTTCATCTCGAACTAATGCATGTTTTTTTCCTAATTATTGTGGATGATTTTTTACAATATACTTGAGTATTCTTAATGCAATTTAAATCACAAACTTGCCAATTTTTAGAATATTTCGCATCTTATATTCAAACCCAATATTGACACAAAATTATGTGTATACGCAGAGATAATGGTACCAAATTTTGCAATAATATTCTTTCTAATGTTATCTCTACACTTGGAATTGTGCATGAACATACTTGCGTAGTCATTTCTCAACAAAATGGAATAGTTGAACATAACAATCGCCATCTACTTGATGTTTCACAGGCCCTTCGTTTCCAATTTGGATTATCTAAACACTATTGGGGTAATTGTCTCCTCATTGCTATCCATCTCATCAACCGTATCCCTATACTTATCCTCAATAATAAGATATCATTTGAACTCCTACACTATTCTAAACCCAAATATGTCACTCTCTACTTTTGGTTGTTTTTTACTTTGTATCTACCAAACATCTTGACTCTAATAAATTTTATCCCAGTGCTTGTCGATGTGTGCTTATTGGTTTCCCTATGGACCAGAATGTCTATCACTTATTTGATATATCAACTAATCAAGTTTTCACTAGTAGAGATTTTATGTTTCATGAAAATATTTTTCCTCAAGCAGATCAATTTTTGTCTTCCAGTATGCACATAAATCATCCTACTCTTTTGTTGTTCTTTCCTTATAATTGTCATAGATATGAGAACCCCACAACACAAGTCTAACCTTTCTCAACAAGTCTTACCATTCTCAATCCCTTCTGCACAAATTTACCTCCTTTTATCCAGGCCTTGTCCCAACCACAACGTCATACTTCCCCACCATCTTACTTTAGAGACTATGTACTAGTTTTATTGCTTCGAGATATTTATTGCTTCGAGTATATCTCTAGAGTTTTCGATAAGATATCCTTTGTCCAATCATATTTCATACAGTTTTTTTTTCTCCTGCACACTTCTCTATGCTATCTGCTATAGACATTCATTAAGAACTTGTCAGTTTTTCAGAAGCCAATAAGCATCCTCTTTGGTATCGAGCCATGTAAGAGGACCTCCGTGCACTCACCTCCAACAATACTTGGTCCATTACATCCTCACCACTAGGGAAGCAAATAGTGGGGGTGCAAATGGGTGTACAAAATTAAACACCATTCTGATAGTACCATTGCACAGTATAAGGCTTGTCTCATTGCTAAAGGGTATATCTAAACTGAGAGCCTGGATTACACTAAGATATTTACTCCAGTAACAAAATTAGTCACCATCCATTGTCTTCTCTCTGTTATAGCCATCCAACGGTGGCCACTTCATCAATTAGATGTCAACAATATCCCTCTCCATGATGACTTACATGAAAAGATATATATGCAACTTCCACCAGATTTTAATAGGTAGGAGGAAAGATGGACTGTCGTCTTCACAAGTCCTTACATGGGTTAAAGCAAGCATCGCGAAACTGGTTCGAAACATTCTCTTCCACCCTCCTAACGGCTAATTTCTCTCAGTCCCACGCCGACTATACTTTATTCACGAAGTCAAGGAGTAAATTTCTGACAGTTGTCCTAGTATATATGATGATATTATAGTGATAGGTGATAACTGTCTTACAATTTAGCTCCTCAAGAAGCTCCTAAATTACCATTTTCACATCAAAAACCTTAGCCCTTTGAATTACTTTCTCGGACTTGAAATTGCTCGGTCTGCTTCTAGCATTTTTATTGACCAGCTGAAGTATGTTCTTGACATTTTGAAGAATGCTGGTCTTCTAGGTGCCAAACCAATCATAATACCAATTGAAACCACTCACCATCTACATGTTTCAAGTGGAAAATTCTTTTCCTATCCTTCACCTTACTAATGTTTGGTTGGTTGACTTCTCTATCTTACGATCACAAGGCCTGACTCAACTTATGTGGTGAATCTATTGAGTCAATACGTGTAGAAACCAACAAATGCTCATTGGAATGCATCTCTTCGTATCATGCTCTACATCAAATCATGACCAGCTACAAGAATTTTCATGTCTGCCACAAGTCCTCTCACCCTTAGAATATATGTGAATGTTACTTGGGCCTCTAGTCTGAATATGCGCCATTCGGTCAATGGATACATTGCCTTTCTGGGGTCATTCCTATTTCTTGATGCACAAAAAATAACAAACATTTTCCCGCTTCTCAGCCGAGGCAAAATACCAGCTGTATCATGTGAACATCAATGGTTATCTCATTTCCTGAAAGACCTAGTCCATCAAGAAACTGTCACCCAATTTTGTGACAATAAGCAGCTCATCACCTGGCCACTAATCCGGTCTTCCATGAAAGTACTAAACACATCAAAATTGATTGTCATTTTATATGGAAACATGTTGTCTTTGGATTCCTGCGCATTGCTTTTGTTCCTTCCGTTAAATAACTTGCTGATGTCCTCACCAATGTGCTAAATCATTCACATTTCGTATTTCTTACATTCAAGTTGGTCAAGCCCTTACCTGCTTCATCATGAGTAAGAATATTAGATTTAACCAATCCTATCTCTTTATTATTGTTATCTGTTTGTTACTAACAAGCGTATCCCAGCTATACAATGAACAGATTTCTCTTTATCATATCTGTTTGATATGACAAACAAATTACAATTGCATAACTACTATCCAAACTATGTAATCTTTATGGATATTTTATACTATATATATATATATATATATATATATATATATATATATATATATATATATATATATATATATATATATATATATATACATTTGTTGGGTTTTCAATATAGATTTTCAACTTTTACATAATTATGTGCATGTATGTATATGGGGTGGAAAGTATAAAAACTAACATCTCATGTTTAATGGAAAGTTTATATATATATATAATTGATGAAGGTTGTGCAGTAATATCAACTCCAAGTCAGTTCTGAAGGTGATCCAGACAGAACTGAAAATATTTGTGTAGGGAAAAGTTCTAGCCAATTCAATCTTTTGCAAGCGCATAATCTCTTAGCGTGATGCTATAGCGATTGGACTGATATCATTCCTGAGATTTGAGTTATCTTTCCAATGGTGCCTCTATAACCCAAATCGGATTGTAGGATCAAAATTATAACTATTTTACTAAAACACTATCGAAATGCCAAATGATTGTCGACTAGGAGTGGCAAGTGCGAGGGGGCAACAGTTGGTCCGCTCTGCACGACATAGCCAATAGGCCTGGGCCGGCCCAGCATGTTTGAGCAGGCATGTTGTGCCTGAGCCTAGGTGTTGAGCCACCGGCACGTGCTTGCATGACACACAAAGTGCATGCCATGAATGTGCCGGCACGACTCGCATAGTGTCATGCCAGGCACATGCTGGCATGGCTTGGGATGCCCCCTTCATTGGCTCTTTTAGCCGTTGTAGGCCGTATTTGTAAAATATTTTGCAAAATATGCCCCAATGGCTAAAATAGCCGTTGGAAGGGGGATTTTGTAAAAAAAGAAGTTGCAAAACAAACCCCCAATGACTAAAAGAGTTATTGGGTGGATTTGGCAATTTTTTTTGCAAAACCCCATCCATCCCTATAAATATCCTCCAGTTCCCATTTCAATTCCACTTCCTCACTCTCATTTCTCTTAATATCTTTAATTTCTAACTCTCAAAAAAAATTTAAGCAATCAAGATCAATGCTCAAGCAAATTTAAGATCAAGATTCAAAACTCTCTCAACTTCCAAGATCAAGGTCAATATCAAACCTCAAACAACATTTCCAATACATGCTTTTATTATTTTTTTGGGATAATCAATGGAAATTACTTCAAAGGCTATTATCTCACATACATTAAATTACTTTGATCCTTACATAGAAGGTCAAGAAGTAGTAGAGGAGGCGAACAAGAGAATCAAAGATTATTCTGAACCTTAGCTACTTTATTGACAATCCAATGTGCATATTTTTTAGTCCCTCTTCATGTGTATTGAATTTCAACTGCCAAAAAGAAGGAAGGGTAACGTTTGATTTGTTTTAGTAAGCTACAATCATCCACTGAACTACCGACAATATTAATGAGATCAATTCCTTAAGACTACAAAACTCTCATATTGTTTGATTAATAAGTTATTTTTTGTTCGCATATTTAAATATTTTATAAATAAAATAGCACGGGCACTAGGCCAGATATAAAAGGAACCAGGATTTAGTGTCAAATGTCTATTGGAACATTAAATTAAGACCCAAAAAATGGATAGTTATAGAGGCATAATGGATAGTTATAGAGGCATACTCTAAACATCCCGTCTATAGGCACACCTATGCAAATTTGACAAACTAATTTTTTTCAAGGGCACAACCCTTTTTTCGAAAAATATTCTTCCTCTCTCAAATCTTATGCTCCTCCTTCCTCCTCCTCTCCCTGCCTCCTCCTCCTTCACCATGTCCTTCACCCCCTCCCCTCTTTGTATTGTGCCGGTATCCCTCCTCCCTATCCACCCCGATCTCATCCTCCCCCTCCCTCTCCTCCTCCTCATCCTCCTCCCTCTTCTCCAATCAAGCCACCTGTGTGTGCCCTTCCTCCCTCCTTCCCCCAGTCCCTCCCTTCCTCCCCACCCCCCCACTCCCCCCCTCCTTCCACCACAACCTCCTCCTCCTTCTGAACCTCCTCCTACTCATCCTTCCCCTTGCCCATCTCCTCCTACTTCTCTCCCTCTGTCCCCCTTCCTTGTCCCTCCTCTATAATCAAACCACCTCTTCCTCTTCTCCCTCCCTATAAACTCACCACCCCTCCTCCTCTTCCTCTACTCCCTCCCTTTCTGCAAACCTACCATCCCTTCTCCTCCCCTCCTCCCTTTTCTTCTTCATCCGTGGTTGTCCTTAAGTTTAATCTTAATCCTATTCTAAGCTTGTTATTAACATATTAAAGTTATAAAGAAGATGAGGGTATATTCATCAAAAAAAAATAGTAAACTTTTAACTAAAATTAATTTTGGTTGGGTGTACCCTTTGATATTTGGGGTGTACCATTTGATATTTGGGGTGTACCTTTATAATTAAAAATTTTGAAACTAGGGTCAGAGCCTCGGCTTCGAGATAAAAAATTATAATATTTTACTAAACCACGTCACACTACAAAATAGATGTCGACAGTGCCTTTGATAGGCCACACTGAGACCATATGATGTAGGATTGTTGAAGGAAATGTTGAAAGGGTTTTATATAGTGGAAAGGGATGTTGATGGAGCTTTGGACAGCAGAAAAAGCATACGTGTTCCAAGAAGTTTATTGGTGATTTTCTAATAGGATTAAAATTGGAAAGTAATTTCCTTTGGATCCTTAGATTTAATTTTGATAAATATGATTGAAAGAGAGTTCGAGGGTTTATTTGGAGAGTGTACCATTTATATTACGTCATTCTCGATGAAGAAGAGAAGAAGGAAAGAGGAGAAGAAAATGAGAGCATTTAAAGAAGAACAAAAAGGAGATTTTTATTTAAGAAGAAGGATATTTGGTTCGTGGTTCATGGAGATTAACATCCATCAACATTTCAACCAATAGATAGGTACTTGATCTATAGTTGTTGTAATTCAACTCGTTTGTAATTCTTTTGCAATTTAATATTTATAAATTGACAACTTGAGTGGTGAATCATTGTTATATTTGAATAGTTTGAGTATAAACTCTATTTGTGATTATCTAACAGCTGAGTTAGATCTTAAATTATTGTTTAGTCGTGGTTATCTAGCGGCTATTGTGAAATCGCTGCAATTGAATTGAAATTATAGTGTTGTTTTTCCATAGTTTTTCCTATTTGGTTTTTTCCTCATTAAAAATTTCTAAGTCTAACCAATTTGATGGTTTGAGATTTATTATGTTCTTGAATAATTAATCTAAACTATATTTAGATGTTTGGTATTATATTATAGTGATTAGCCTCAAATGTTTTATCTTTTGTATTTTGCAATGATGGCAAATTTACATAGAGGCTCGTTGGGTAGTCCTCATTATTTACCTTTTCAATCACTCTCTCCTTTTGTTTGGACCACCAACAGGATATTCATTGAGTACCTAATAATTCACAGTTCTATGTGAGCATCTCCAATTTTGGCAAATATCATATGGGGTTTTCGAGGAGATAATTTAACGGAAACTTAATTATGATTAGTAGGAGAAAGCTGCAAAATTCCCAGGCTTTTAACAGTGTCATATGCTTACCTACCTATCACTTTTTGGAATTTTCTTATTTCATGTTAAAAACTAAAATCAGTTATATTGTCTTAGTAATTTTCTGTAGTTCTATCTCCCCTTGAAACAAGGAAATATAAATGATTTAGCATTTGAAATTTTAGAAAGGCATCAATATTTAGTTATGATCATGCTAGTTTAAGTATATGTGATTATCAATTAAATTTTGTTGTAGAAGTGATTTTTTATCCATTTATTTCTAGAATCATTACCAATCTCAAAAAAAGAAATAATTAGGTTTAATCCCTTTTTTACCCATGTTTGCAGCGTTAAATTCAACTATGCTATAAATTAATCCAAATTTATTTTTTTGCTTTTTTATGCATTTCTTTCACACACACACACACACACACACACATATATATATATATATATATATATATGAGAAAACGGGAAATTTACCGGCGGTGAAGAAAAATCCTTCACTAGCGCTTAGGTGGCCCAATAATTGTATTACACGTAGCACCACTCAAGATAACAAATAAAAGAAATTTCTTAACCTCCCTTTGAGTTGCGCCACGTGTAAAACAATTATTGGATTATCTAAGCGCTAGTAAAAGAATCCTCTTCATTGCCAGTGAATTTTTCGTTTCCTATATATATATATATATATATATATATATATATATATATATATATATATATATATATATATATATATATATAGAAAAATAGAAATGAGCTGACAGCTCACGCAAGTTACCTGAGCTGCAGTTCATTATCACTATCTCCAATAATTTTTTTAAAATAATTTCTTTTGGATTATGATCTCGACCCCCTAGGGTTCACTCATACCCAACTTTTTGGGTTTTAGTTTTGATTTGGTCCTCCATCAAGCTAATACAAAATTAACGGTTTTCAATAAATAAAATATTTTGTATGCACTTGATAAAAGGGTAAATGAAATTCAAAATTTATGAAATTTAATCCGAAATAAGTTAAAGAGGTAGAGATAGTGATTGTTAAAAAAAATTGAAGAAAAATCATTGGATCATTACAGTTTTGCCGCTAGCTCACGTAACTTTTACTGAGCTGGCGGCTCACCTACAGTAATATCATATATATATATATATATATATATATATATATATATATATATATATATATATATATATATATATATATATATATATATATATATATATATATATATATGAAAGACATTATTGACTCAAGAAGAAAAAAACAAAAGGGAAAAAACAAAAGAAAGTTTTTGTCCCACTGAAATCAACGGAGTGGTGCGATTGATATATAGCATCTAACTATCGCTGCTCTTAGGTAATTGCAAGCCATCCCTATCGATATTGACAGGTTACTATCAACAGTAATATGCCATATTAGTATTTGTTTTAATGCAATGAACTTCCTTTTTTAGTTTTCGTCTTACAAGCATATCATGACATCTAATGCATTGATATAATAAATTATGAAAATTATCATGTTTGTTAATAAAAAATAAAATTTATGGGGTTTAAAGGGGAGACTAAAAGTAGAAACAGTACACATGTTTTGAAAGTTGCACTATTATGTGGTTGCAATCGATAAAGATTAAAACTAGGAGACCTTGATGACTACTGGATATTATATGTTAAGAGCCATATATCTTGGACTTCATGCTCATCTACATTCTCTCCAAGTAGCTCGAGATGTGTTCTTGGACAGTACCAAGAATAGGAACTGTAATCCCGATATGCATGGAATACTCACAAAATATATGGCACATTTTCTCTTGTTAGTTTTAATCAATGTACAATAGACATCAATGTAATGTAATATAATTTGATTTATGTGTACATGTAGTTCTATACTGTCTACTCCAACGTTATTCAAGATATGCTTGGATTACTACCGATTTAATTATTATCCTTTTCAAGACAAATGCAATTTAACCTATGTTTCATACCTTTTCAAGACTCAGATTTATTATACTCTTGTGATTTTACTATTTGATTTAATTTTATATTTTATACATATATACTACGCAGAGTATGTTTATATATTGTTATTTCGTTTCTATATAGTATTTACTAAGTCATTCTAACGAACCTGGTTTGACATATCTAAACATTTTTGAGTTGCAAGCAAATGAGAAGGGAGTACCTACAACCTTGGAAGCGGAAGTGTACGCCAAAGAAAGTGATGGAACAATCTGTAAGCATTTCCGGTCTTGGACTGTGACGAGAACATAACCGGATTTTACTTGGTCTAGTTCCTCCGGAGCTTAATTATCCTGATATTAACTTTTTATTGACTCCCACTTGCTCGTAAATGGATTTTTGCATGGGTGCACATAATTTAAAAATTGATGTATGCTGGAACTTAGTGATGGGATACTTATTGTGGAAGTGCTGTATTATCTATAATTTACATTTTCTTGTTATACTTTGCGGTGCGATTGGTTCAAAAGAGACCAACAATGGTGGACGTGATCTCAAACATATACGGAATAAAATGACATTTTGCAATGTTACTTGTTCAAGAGAGACTAGTATTAGTGATCATAGTACCAGATATATATGGTACATTTCTAATATTCTTTTGATTTATCCATCGGTCGGTTTCAAATAAAGAACATAAATAATAAATCTCTCATCATACTATTCCATAACAACTTCTTAATTACCTAGCTCTAATCTAAATACTTGTAATCAATTGAATATTTGTTCTATCTCTATTTTAGATTTAAAATTCCTTTACTATATTTATATATTTATTTCCATGATATTTTACTTTCATATGCTGAAATTATTTCTTGTGGGTTCTAACTTATGTGTCCCCATACATAGCCCGTATAGAAAACCTAGCAGCAAAGGACGAAATTGACTCGCTTGTCGAGTATCCCTACTTCTATAAACAGGCCAATTATTAAAGTCAAGAGAACTTTCACTTTTACTATAAATATCTTTTGCCTTTCAAACATTATACTGAGCATATGAACTTGTAATGTTTTATACCCTGAATGGCTTTTTTAATTTAATTGGGTTCTTGTATTTGAGCTGTTACATATATGTTATCTTCATTTTATTTCCTTTTCCAAATGTAATTGGATGATTATATATTATAATATGATTTGATATTTTTTTGTTGTGTGCACTAATTACGTGATCCTTTTATAAAAGATCTCAATATCCATTTTAGGGTACCCTTATCTAGACATGAGAATACCGCTTGAACTTTTACGGTATTTTGGGACATTACATTATATAATAGATGAAGATATACTACTTAAAGTTTCAGGATATATTTTGGATTGTTACAATATAGGATAGATGAAGCTAGGTTTTTTTGCATGTTCAAATAAAGAAATCTCTACTTCTATGTTTCAATAGTCTCAAATTATAAGATCAAATTAGATCAAAAAATAACAACTTGTAGAACACTAGAAATTTTAAAAATTATATATGATTCATAATATGCTATGATTAGGACTAGAAATTTGTGCTTGTGATTTTAGATCAAATTATCATGATGCATCTTTTGCTTGGTTCATTAATTTTACTCGTCGATTAATAGGTTCTCACATATGTTTATATCACTTATTCTTTTTAAGAAATAGTTAATAATTATTTGTATGATCTATAAGAGAGATCAATTTAGTTTACACTTTATTAACTTAGTACTTTAAAAACAAAATCATCTCCTCTTCTTTGTTTAATTTTCCTAGATACGAACGAACCCATAGAAAATCATTTTCTCTTGATATTCGATGTAACAATATATGCCGTACACTTATGGTTAACATGTAAATGTCACATCAATCAATCTTCTCAACTATTAACCGGTAGGCCCTAATCTATTTTCACAGTCTCGACTCTATCACCTCCTTCTTTCTTTTGACCTTTTGACATTTATCGTCAAGGCTGTGTTTAGTCACTAGAAATAGTAAACTTAAAGAAGAAATTTAAAAGTAATTTTTAAAATTAAAGTAAAAAATAAAGTATTCTTCTTGTGTTTGTTTGTTATTACATTAGAAAAAGAAAATATATTAAAAAGTGAATAGAGTATTAATTAATTAAATTAAGGGGTATTTACTGATTTATCCATCAAATCTTTATATATTATGATTTTGCCCCCCAAATCTTCATATTTAGGATTTTGCTCCCCAAATCTTATAAGTTACAATAATTTAGTTCTCCTCTCTAACACAGTTAAATATTTGACCATTTTACCCCTCTTTTCGTCTTCTATTTTCCTCCTCTCTTCTTCTCTTTTCCTCATCTCTTCTCTTTTTCTTCATTATTTCTCCTCTCTTCTTTCTCCTCTCTTCCTCCTCTCTTCTCCTCTCTTCCCTAACACAGTTAAATAAACGTTAAATCCGTTTATGGTTTTTTACGGGAAATAATTATCTCATCTTTTAAAACGAAGAAAGCAACGTGTATCTTGAAGCTCTTTAATACTGATAAATCAAGTGGACCTCGGTAATTTGACTCATGAAGATCATCTTGAGAGCCTCCTGCATCAATATTTCCTTCATCTCGTCTTACACTATCATTTCTTATCAAATTAGGAGTTTCTACGTTAAATTCAGGATATACAGCAACTACGATTTCTCGCTCTCATATCGGGCGACGGATTTGTGATCGAGATGCTGCTTTCTTCCTCCTTAACGAGGCAGTTGGTCGTACGCGAGAAGATTCCGCCGGATCCATCTATGGAATACAAAGATATTTCATTTTTAGATGTTATTTTTTGTAACACTAACTTCTCTACGTGTAAGTACGTACTTACAAAGTAAAATTTGCTACAAATATCATATTTTCGCTATGTTTTTTTACTGCAAGATAGTATAATATTAAAGTTTAAAAACACTGAAACCGTCTTTTACTATTTAATCAACAATTTCTATAATACCATCAAACTTCAAAATTAACTAACAAATTTTAATACTAACGTTCATGATTAGAAAAATAACTAAATTTCGCATATTTTACAACTAGGATTACAATATTAAATTTTCTTAATAATTATAATCTAAATATTAAAATAAAAATTAACAAAAAAATGCTACAACCAAACTTGCTACCTCATCCCCTCTTCCTCCTCTCTAATACAACAAAATCACCAAACCCTAATATTGAAGAGTTGTTTAATCCAAAAATAAAAAACTAAATTAATTCATAAATATTACTAGATTAGGAAAACTCACTTAGTAATGGCGGGAAGGCGGCGGGAGAACATCGGCGGCGGCGGCGGCGTGCCTTCCTTGGTGGCGAGAGGAGCGGCGTCGGGTCTACGAATGGGAGAGAGAGGGAGATTTGGAAGGAGAAGGAGGTAGAGAAAATGATAGAGATGATGAGGGGAAGTGGGAGAGGAAAGAGGAAGCTAGGGTTAGAGTTTTTGTGGGTTTAGGGGTTTGGAGGAGAAAGGAGGAGAAAAGAGGGAGAGGAGATGTAAAATATAGGGGGGAGGGTATTTTCGGAATACCAAATGTGCTCACTAGGAAATTTTCCCTCTAGTATAAACAATGTGGGCTCACTAGGAAATCTCGGCTCACTAGGAAAAATGGTGTGCTCCTTTGGAAGCTCCCGTGAGAAAGAGTAGGGACTCATGAGTATCAATCAGAGATGACTTGGTACGTACATATCACAATACAGTATAATATATATATATATATATATATATATATATATATATATATATATAT